>PVKA01006617.1:0-82534 GCA_004027165.1 Ctenomys sociabilis | reverse complement strand
TAAATTTAGAGATAGCGCGGCATACTCCGCCATCTTCCTCGATACCGCCCACACCTACCCAGTCCCAGAGACCAGCCTGAGACAGTGCAGCGGACTCCAGCGACCTCCTGGATCCTGCCGCAAGCTCTCCCAATGAGTGGGAATTTGCATGACTCACCAGACCTCCCAGATCAGTGAGAGTGTGGTGAGTCTGAGGGAGAACCATTGGCTTCTTCCCATGTGTGCTACCCGGATTCCTGCCCATAACCCCTCCAAGCCAGTGATTGGCCTGAAACCTCAGGACCCACTCTCCAGCACCTCCCTGGATCCCCTGCCCTAAAGCCTGCTGAGCGAGTGGGAATTTCCCCAATTCTCTGGGCATCAAAGTTCAGTGAGTGTAGAACTCCAGGCCCACCATGCGGGAGAGACAATTCCCAGGGATTCCATGTCCCCCCATCCCCCATGGCCTAGTGAGAGCTCCAGGCCCACCGTGCCAGAGAAACATTTCAGGGCGATTGCCGGTCCCCCCCCACAGCGCCAGACCCAGTGCAGGTCTTCCTGGAGTGAGAACTCCAAGCTTGCCACACCAGAGGGACATTTCTCAGCAATCCCAGGTCCCACACCAGGGCCAGAAACCCAGCGCAGCCTGGCCTGTGAGTGAGGGCTCCAGGCCCGCTGCACTGGAGGGACCTTTCCCAGCCTTCTCAGGTTCTGGCCTGTAGACCCAGACCCAGCTCAGGCTGGCTGACCCAGTACAGCCTACTTGGTGAATAAGATCATCCACTATCCTTTTGTGAGCCCAGAAGACCCACCAAAGCCCAGGCCCACCCACCTGGGGAGTGACCTGCCTGACACAGGAGGGTTGACCCCGGCAATTTTCCAGATCGTTCCCCAAAGCCAGCTAAGACAGGGAATTTTCATTACTTGCTCTGCATCCCAGTTCGGTTCTCGCTCGCCTGAACAGGGAACCAACAGAGGGGAACCAAAGGAGCTGCAGCAAAAAAAGAACTGAACACAACAGCTAGATCCAGGATAGGCATACCTGGATAATCTCAAACTTAATAGACTGGCCCCCGAATCTCATAACAAGCTAAGATTATAGCTGCACCAAAGCTCTACATCAAAGGTCAAAGGTCAGTGCTATACCAAATGACAAAGACAAGGGGAAAAATGCAATCCCAGACCGCGAGTCCACCAGTAAGGGCAGAGGACACTAACTAAGCTGCAGTGAATGAATTAACAGATACAGCAGCAAAGGAACAACAGCAGAAAGCTATAGAGGAAATAAAATGAGAAGTAATTCCCCAAATTAAAAAAGAAATATTTGAATACATAGTACCTGAAATAAAGAATGAATTCCAGAAACATTGGGTGGAAAAACTATGCTCACCCAGAACAAGTGCAGAGAGCACTATTCCAGCTGAAATGTATGAATTAACAGGATCTGAAGCAAAGAAACAACAGCAGAAAGATCATGAGGAACTCAAAACAGAAATAAGTCCCGAAATCAAAAAAGAATTTTTTGAAAAACAAGAATTTGAAGTCATAACATCTGAAATACGGGAACAAGTCTAGAAATATAAAGAGGAAACCCAACTTGGAAGAAACACTGCAGAAAAAGAAATAATAACTAAATCTAAAGAAGACGTGGATAAAAAAAATTGAGGAGATCAGAAATATGATGGATTCCTTGAATGAGTAATACAGAAAAGAAATAGAACACATGAAACACAGTCAAAGAGATACAGAAAAACTAAAAATATGAATCACGAGTCTATAAAACCGACTGAGTAAAAGTGAAGATGGAGTTTCAGATCTTGAAGATGCTGGAGCAGCTGGTGAAAAGGTGAGAAAGGACCTCTCAAAAACAAAGAGAATCAAGGAAAAAATAATCCATCACCTGCAAGATGATGCCAGGATGAACAATGTGAGAATAATTGGTATCAACGAGAATAAAGGAGTCAATACAAATGACATAAAAAGAATATGGGGAGAAGTAATCACAGAAACCTTCCCAAATATGAGGAAATAATCCAACATTCAGCTCATTGAAGCATACAGAACACCAAATAACTTCAACCCAAGTAGAAACACACCAAGACATATAATAGTTAAGATCCCAGAAATCCAACACAAAAACAATATACTGAAAGCTACTAGAGAGAAGAAGTACACATTCAAAGGAAAACCCATGAGAATTACAGACGACTTCTCCACACAAACCATGAAGGCAAGGAGAGCAGGGAGCAGAGTTGTTCAAGTCCTACACGACAACAAATTCCAGCCCAGATGATTATACCCTGCAAAACTCTCTTTCAAGTTTGATGGAGAAGTGAAATACTTCCATGACAAAGAACAACTAAAGAATTTCATGATGACAAAGCCAGCCCTTCACAGGCTGCTGAAAGATGTTCTAGAGAGAGACCACAATGACCAGAACTCCATGAATGAATATGGAAGGAACCCACTAAACAGGACAGACAATTAAACACAGGTTACAAAGGAGTAAACAACACCAGGTAAATATCATGACAAACGTAAGTCAGCACATTTCAATTATAACCATCAGTGTAAACGGACTCAATTCCCCAATTAACAGAAATCTACTGGCACAGTGGATTAGGAAACACAATCCAACTATATGCTGTATACAAGAAACACACTTCATTCAAAAGGACATTCATAGGCTCAAAGTCAAAGGATGGAAAACAATACTACATGACCCAGCACCTCAGAAAAAAGCAGGAGTAGCAATTCTGTTCTCAGACAGTCTCAACTTCAAACCAAGAATGATTAAATGACACGAAAAAGGCCACTATATATTGGTCAGGGGAAAAATTCAAGAGCAAGAAGTAACACTCATAAATATTTATGCATCAAACACAGGAGCACCCAACTATGTAAGACAAATCTTAAGGGACATGAAAAACTTAATGTCTAAGAACACAATCTTAACAGGAGACCTTAACACACCCTTATCTCAAAAAGATAGGTCAACCAGAAAAAAAATTAGCAAAGAAGTAGCAGAACTGAACCAGAGCTTGGAACAAACAGACCTGGTGGACATATACAGAGTGTTCCACCCAACCACAGCTGAATACATATTTTTTCAGCTGCACAAGGGTTATTTTACAAAATAGACCACATACTAGTCCACAAGTCATGCGTAAGTATATGCAAGAAAGTAGAAATTATTCCATGCATACTATCTGACCACAATGCAATGAAACTGGAAATAAATGACAAGAGAAACCAGGAAAAGCCACTAAATTCATGGAAACTACACAACACCCTACTTAGCAATCAATGGGTTGCAGAAGAAATTCAACAAAAGATTCACCAATATCTACAATTCAATGAAAATTCAAGTACAACTTACCGGAATTTCTGGGATGCGAAGAAAGCAGTTCTTAGAGGGAAAATCATAGCTAGGAACTCACACATTAAGAAAACAGAAAGAGAACAAATTAGCACCCTAATGTTGCACCTCCGACAACTAGAAAAAGAAGAGCAAACAAAACCCAGAGCGCAAAGATGGGAATAAATCATAAAAGTTAGAGCAGAAATTAATTCACATGAGATGAAGAAAAGAGTTCAGAGAATCCACAAATCAAAAAGTTGGTTCTTTGAAAAACTAAATAAAGTTGATAAGCCTCTTGCCAACCTCATCAAAAAGAGGCAAAAGAAAATTCAAGTACAAGTGATAAGGAATGAAACCAATGAAATCACCACAGACCCAGTGGAAATTCAGAAGATTATCAATAGTTACTTTGAGAATCTTTACGCTCCCAGAATGGAAGACACAGAAGAAAAGGACAGATTCCTCGAAAGGTACAAATTTCCAAAACTAAATCAAGAAGCTATAACAACTCTCAATAAGCCGATAACAGCCAATGAAATACGGAACCCAATAAAAAGGCTACCGATAAAGAAAAGTCCAGGTCCTGATGGATTCACAGCTGAATTCTACAAGAAATTTATAGAAGATATAATCCCCACACTCCACAAACTCTTCAGTGAAGTTGTTAAGGAAACAGTCCTCCCAAAATCATTTCTGGAGGCAAGTATAATACTGATTCCAAAACCAGGGAAAGACACAACCAAAAAAGGAGAACTACAGGCCAATCTCCCTCATGAACATAGATGGAAAAATACTTAACAAAATCCTGGCAAATGGAATACAGCAAATCAAGAAGATCATACACCATGACCAGGTAGGATTCATAAGGATGTTTCAATATTCGAAAATCTATAAATGTAATACACTATATTAATAGACTGAAATCTAAAAACCACATGATCATCTCGATTGATGCAGAGAAAACCTTTGACAAAGTCCAACACTCATTCATGTTCAAGGTCCTACAGAAAATTGGAATAGATGGACTCTATCTTAACTTGAAAAAAGCAATCTATGACAACTCAAAAGATCATATAATCGTAAATGGGGAAAAACTGAAATATTTTATTCTTAAATCAGGTACAAGACAAGGATGTCCTCTATCACCCCTCCTATTCAATATAGTCTTGGAATCCTTAGCAACAGCCATTAGAAAAGAGGGAGAAATAAAAGGAATAAGAATAGGAAAAGAAGAAGTTAAATTATCACTATTTGCAGACGACGTGATACTTTATTTGGAAGATCCCAAAAATTCCACCAAGAAACTAATAGAACTGATAAGGAAATTCAGTAGCATAGCAGGTTACAAAATCAATACTCAAAACTCAATAGCATTCCTCTACACAGATAACAAGCACACTGAAATTGAAATAATAGAAACAATACCTTTTACAATAGCACTGTGGAAAATGAAATACCTTGGGATTCACTTAACCAAGGAAGTCAAAGATCTTTTCACAGAAAATTACAACACCCTAAGAAAAGAGATTATAGAGGACTTTAGAAAATGGAAAGATATTCCATGCTCTTGGATAGGAAGAACCAATATCGTGAAGATGGCCATACTCCCAAAATTGCTGTACAGACTTACTGAAATTCCTGTCAAACTGCCACCAACATACCTCCCAGACATAGACAAATCATTTCTAAAATTTATTTGGAACCACAAACGACCTAGAATAGTAAAGGCAATCTTGGCCAATAAAGACAAGGCAGGCGGCATCACAATTCCTGACTTGAAATTATACTACAAAGCCACTGTGATAAAATCAACATGGTATTGGCAACAAAATAGACCTGAGGATCAGTGGAATAGATTAGAAGATGCAGAGGCATCTATGAACACACTCAGCCATCTTATCTTCTACAAAGGGGCTACACAAGCTCCCTGGAAGAAAGATACCCTCTTTAACAAATGGTGCTGGAAAACATGGCTTTCTACATGCTGAAAACTAAAACTTGACCCAGCTCTATCACCATGCACTAAGTTAAAGTCAAAATGGATTAAAGATCTAAACATTAAGACAGAAACACTCACTCTCCTGGAAGAGAAAGCAGGAGGAACTATTGTAGGCATAGGGGTAGGTAAAAAGTTCGTGAAGGAGCATATATTTGCACGGGAAGCACTTGAAAGAATCAACAACTGGGATCACCTCTTCTTGAGGAGCCTCTGCATGTCAAAAGAAATTGTCAACAGAGTGAAAAGACAACCCACAAATTTTGAAAAAATCCTAACTAACCAATCAGACAGAGATCTACTAAGATATAACAGGGCCCTCAAATTTAAAGACCCAATTCAGAAATGGGTATCTGAGATGAATACATACTTCTCAGAGGATGAAATTAAAGAAGCGAATAAATATATGAAAAAATGCTCCACATCACTAGTCATCCATGAAATGCAAATAAAGTCAACACTGAGATACCATCTCACTCCAGAAAGAATGGCTATCATAAGGAAACCAACCAACAACAAATGTTGGAGAGGTTGTGGGGAAAAGGAACACTTCTCCACTGCTAGTGGGAATGTAGACTGGTTCAACCATTGTGGAGGTCAGTGTGGAGACTCCTCAAAAGAGTAGGACTAGAAATCTCATTCAAGCCGACTATCTCCCTACTGGGAATTTTCCCAAAAGAACTGAAAACAGTGTATCATAGTGATATATGTGTACTTATGTTTATAGCAGCGCAGTGTGTGATAGCAAAATCTTGGAAACAACCAAGATGTCCATCACATGAGGAATGGTTGAAAAAGATGTGGTATTTCTATACAATGGAGTATTACTCAGCTATTAAGAATGATAAGTTTGAAGCATTTATACTGAAGTGGATGCCACTTGAACATATACTCATAAGTGAAATAAACCAGACACACATGTGTAAATATCGTTAGTCTCCCTAGTATATGAAGAAAAAAGAAGAAATACAAAAGGAAACGTACAACAACAACTAAAATCAACTGAGTCTGATAAGGCAAAGTGAGTGGCATATGCTGCAGGATACTAATCAGTTTTTCTTCTGCATAGTTAACAACCTAAGTTCACAGATCAAAGTTGGAGAAATAGAAGAGCCACAAGGCCATCCAACATTTTGGCCCTAGCCTTTCAAGGTCAGCGAAAACTCAGGACATACGAGAAACTGTACTGCAACATCATGAAACTCAGTTGAGCTCCAGATTTTCTGAACAAGGAGATTATGGAGCCACACAGGAAAGACATTGAAGTTCAATAGTGTGCCTGGGGAGAGTCACATAGAGAGAAAACGTTCTCTCAAGTTCTCACAGAGAGCAAACTGGTCAAGCATTGGCCATGACTCATCCACATGGATGACATAGACAAAAGATCTACAGAATAAGGTACAGGACTACAAGATAAACCCTGAGGGGACTTCACTGACTTCATAAGAAACATAAAGTACATGTGTTGGTATATAAGTCTTGCTCTATCTAGGTCTTAACAATCCAGCAGAAAAGTATAAAAATGAAGTATATATTGCACGGCCATAATATTAAATTGAGCTGTAAATGGCTATGGTTGACAACTTCTTCGGATAACTCACCATTGTTGTGGAATGCTGGGCTGTGTAGGACTGTGTTGTCGAGGTCAAGGACCTAAGTTAGTTGAATGGCAATGGAGTGCCCATCTTTGACAGGTGTAGACAAAGGAAGGAATATAGAAATGAAGAATCATGATGTCTGTGTATGGACAGTACAGTTGGGATAGATAATGCCGTGTCTCTATATCATTCTATGAGAGGCAAGATTTGCATTAATGGTGGTTGGACAGGATATTATGTCAGCTTCTAGTATTAGCGCAACGACTAGGAAAATAACAAGGTAGGAAGTATTAATTATTGAAACTTTGATGTAATTCAGGTATAAAAAATAAGATATGCAAACAGCTACACTCTCTTTATTTACTGATAAGTGACATATGGTGTAATAATGTTTGTAAGTATAATATCATGTATGCACCTTCTATGATACCAAAACATTATGAAAACATTTTGTAATGTATTAATTTATCAAATCCATCTTGTCAAGGTATCTTAAAACTGTCTCATTGATATTTGTACTTCAATAAAACAAAAATTACAAAGAAAAAAAAAAAAAGAAATGGATCAAAATGCCCACAATTCCAAGAATGATAGCAGAGAAAACCCACCAAGCATGGCAAACTATTAAACACAAGAGAAATGTGGAGAAACAAGATCAGGAAAATAACATAATCCATGATAAACACATTTCAATACATGCCAATGTAAAGGGACCCAATCCTTCAATTAAAAGAAATATGTAGGCAGAGTAGATTAAGAAATATCATCCAATAATATGGTGTGTACAAGAAATATATTTGTCACATGAAGAAATTCATAGGCTGAAACTCAAAAGATAGAAAATAATACTATGTGATCCAGGACCTCAGAAAAAAGCAGGGGTAGCAATTCGGTTCCCATACAATCTGAACTTGAAACCAAGAATGATAAAAATGTGATTTAAAAAAGTCAGTATACACTGCTGGAGGGAAAAATTCAAGAGAAAGACACAACATCCCTAAATATGTATGCACCATGTATGGGAGCACCGAACTATATATGACAAATTTAAAAGGACATGAAAAGTCTAGTAACTAAATTAACAAGGAAGTATCACAACTGAACTGAGCCTTTGAACAAATGGACTTATTGTATGTATACAAAGTGTTCCACCCAACAACATTTGGGTGAATACATTTTTTTTTTCTAAAATAGACCATATACCAGCCCATAGATCATGCTTAAGTATCTGCAAGAAAATAAAACTCATCCCATGTGTATTAGCTGACCACAGTGCAAAACCATAGGCAACACAGTTCTAAATGGAGAAAAACTGAAAGTATTTACTCTCAAATCAGGCAGAAAACAATGATGTCCTCTATCACCACTCCTATGCAACATAGCTCTAAAATCATTACTTAGAGCCAGTAGACAAGAGAGAGAAATAATAGGATTAAGAATAGGTGAAGAATACTCCATTATATAGAAATACCACATCTTTTTCAACCATTCCTCATGTGATGGACATCTTGGTTGTTTCCAAGATTTTGATATCACACATTGTGCTGCTATAAACATAGGTACACAAATATCACTATGATACACTGTTTTCAGTTCCTTTGGGAAAATTCCCAGTAGGGGGATAGCCGGCTTGAATGGGATTTCTAGTCCTACTCTTTTGAGGAGTCTCCACACTGACCTCCACAATGGTTGTACTAGTCTACATTTCCACCAGCAGTGGAGAAGTGTTCCCCTTTCCCCACAACCTCTCCAACATTTGTTGTTGGTTGGTTTCCTTATGACAGCCATTCTTTCTGGAGTGAGACGGTATCTCAGTGTTGACTTTATTTGCATTTCATGGATGACTAGTGATGTGGAACATTTTTTCATATATTTATTCGTTTCTTTAATTTCACCCTCTGAGAAGTATGTATTCATCTCAGATACCCATTTCTGAATTGGGTCTTTAAATTTGAGGGCCCTGTTATATCTTAGTTCTTTATATATTCTAGACAGCAATGGAGTGCCCATCTTTGACAGGTGTAGACAAAGGAAGGGGTATAGAAAGGAATAATCGTGATGTGTGTGCACGGACAGTACAGTTGGGATAGATAATGCCGTGCTTCTACATAATTCTATGAGAAGCAAGATTTGCACTAATGGTGGTTGGACAGGATATTATGTTGGCTTCTAGTACTATGAACAACCACTATGAAAATAATAAGGTAGAAAGTATTAAGTATTGAATCTTTGGTGTAATTCAGGTATAAAAACTAAAATACGGAAACAGCTACACTCTCTTAATTTTCTGATAAGAGACATACACTATAATAATGTCTGTAAGTATAATATCATGTATGCACCTTCCATGACACCAAAACATTATGAAAACAGTTTGCAATGTATTAATTTATCAAATCCATCTTGTCAAGGTATCTTAAAACTGTCTCATTGATATTTGTACTTCAATAAAATAAAAATTAAAAAAAAGAATAGGTGAAGAAAAATTTAAACTACCATCATTTTCAAATGACATGATACTGATACTATTATTTACAGATGCCATGACACTGTACTTGGAAGACCCCAAAAAACTCCAAGAAGCTCCTAGAATTAATAAACAATTTCAATAGTATAGCAGGATACAAAGTCAACACCCAAAAATCAATAGCATTCTTCTACACAGATAACAAACTCACTGAGATAGAAATTAGAGAAACAATACTCTTCATAATAGTAAGATCCAAAAATGAAATACTTAGGAATTAATCTAACCAAAGAAATAAAAGATCTACACAATGAAAATTGCAATACTTTGACAAAAGAGATCATAGTGGAATTCAGGAAATGGAATATTCCTCGCTCCTGTATAGGAATATCAGATATCAAGAAAATTGCCATAATCCCAAAATTGTTTCACAGATACTAAGCAATACTGATTAAAATAACATTGACATACCTTAAAAAGCTAGAGAAAACTTTCCTCAAATTCATTTGGAACCAGAAAAGACCACAATATTGAAAGCAACTATGGGAAACAAGGAAAAGGGAGGAGGTATAACAATCCCTGACTTGAAATTGTACTATAAAGCTACTGTGACAAAATCAGTAAGATACTGGCAAAGGCACAGACTTGAGCATCAGTGGAACAGATTAGAAGATGCAGACACAACTACAAACACACTTAGTTACCTTATCTTTGATAAAGGGGCCAAACATGTTCACTGGAAGAAAGATGGTGTCTTTAATAAGTGGTGTTGGAAAAATTTGGCTTTCCACATGCTGAAGGCTAAAACTAGACCCATGCCTATCGCCATGCACAGAACTACATCAAAATGGATTAAAGTTTTAAATATTAAAACAGAAATACTACATCTTCTGGAGGAAAATGTAGTT
Organism: Ctenomys sociabilis; assembly: GCA_004027165.1. NCBI lineage: Eukaryota > Metazoa > Chordata > Mammalia > Rodentia > Ctenomyidae > Ctenomys > Ctenomys sociabilis. The sequence goes on along the minus strand of PVKA01006617.1, from coordinate 72,225 downwards.
ACAAATCTTAATGACATAGGGTTAGGTAAAGAGTTTATGAACAAAAACTAAACTTCACAGGAAATGATTCAAAGAATCAACAATTGGGATCTCATCTTTTTGAAAAGTTTTGGCACCTCCAAGCAAATCTCCACCAGAGTAAAAAGGCAACCCACAAAATGGGGAAAATGCTATAGCCAACTGTTCCTACAAAAAAGGTCCTCTATCTACACCTTATAATGAATAAAATAAGATCATGCCCTCTAAATTCAAAGACCCAATCCAAAAATGGGCATCTGAAATGAATATACACTTTTCAGAGGAAGAAATAGAAATGGTAAATAAATACATGAAAAGATGTTCAACAACATTTGTTATTTGAGAAATGTAAATTAAAACAACACTAGGATTCCATCACACCACAGAAAGAATGGCTAACATCAAGAAGTCAGCCAATAACAATTGATGGAGCTGCTGTGGAGAAAAAGGAACCCTTCTCTAGTATTGGTGAGAGTAGACTGCTACAACTACTAAGGAAATCAATATGGAGATTCCTTAGAAATCTATGATTGGAGATCCCATTCAAGTCAGCTATTCCCCTCCTGGGTATTTTTCCAGAAGAACTAAAGTCATCACACTATAGTAATATATGTGCACCCATGTTCATAGCAGTGCCATTTATCATAGCTGGAAATAGACCAGATGCCCATTAACTGAGGAATGGATAAATAAGAAGTGGTATTTTTACACAATGGAGTATTATTCAGCTATAAAACAGGATAAATTTGAATCTTTTGTCACTAAATGGATGCAACTAAAGACCATACTCATAAGTGAAATAAATTAGACCTGCATGTACAAATGTTGCATTGCCTCCATAGTTTAAGAACATGAAAGAAAAAATGGAAACTGAAGGGTACAATAGATCTTAGGAAAATGGAATGAAATTATTCAAAATGAAAGAGTTACTGAGTAGAGGAGAAGACAGGAGAGGGAGTGATGGAGTGCAATATATCTAATATGTAGGCAGAATGGTTTGGACAACTGTACTGTGGATTTCCACTGGTCAATGTAAAGGAGCATATAATGCTTAATTTGTTTTGTTTACTTTTTGAAATTTTTGGTACTTTTTCTCTTCCTAATTTGTTATACATTTCTTATTTTTTTCTTTCTTCTTCCAATGCATGTATCTGGCAATATGAATAACTATTTGGAAGACAACACTATGTATTACAGAAAATACTGTGAAATTCATATTACTTTGTTAAATGAAATTCTGTCTGTATCACTTAGTATTTTTTGTTTTAATATTATTTTGTATTCTTTAAAAAACGAAAAATAAAAAACTCTTATTGTTTGAGAACACTGAATATACATCGAGAAAATCCTAAAGAATCTGTGAACAACTAAAATTACCAATTGAACTTAGCGAAGTAACTGAGTACAACACAAGTCAATATTTTAAAAATCAATTTTAAGAGCCGGATGTGGTGGCACATGCCTGTAATCCCAGCACTTGGGAGGCTGAGGCAGGAGGATTGTTGCAAGTTCAAGACCAGCCTGAGCTACAAAGTGAGTTTAAGGCCAGCCTGAACTGTGTAGTGAGACCCTGTCTCAAAAAGACAAAAAACATAAATTTTACTTCTATACCAGAAATAAATAGACAGTTAAAATGATAGCATTTGTCCACTCTTAAAATTAATAGTTTTATGTAGCAAAGAAAAAATAGACGATTATGAAACTGTCAAAGTGTTTAGAAGTGGAAAAGTTTGTGAAAAACTGTATAATATAAACTACAAACTTTATTGAAAAGAAAATATGTAAATGAAACAGTTGGCATCTTCGTGGATTAGAAAGCTCAATAGTATAAATATGCCAACTTCCCCCCAATTTTTCTACAGGCCCCATACAATACTAAAGAAAACTCTAGGCAGGTTTTTGTGAATGTGTGTGTGTGTGTGTGTGTGTGTGTGTGTGTGTGTGTGTGCATTTATGTATTTAGAAAGCCAAGTTCAAAATAAAAATATAAATGTAAGGAGCAATAATGATATAAGAACTTTTGAAGAACTATGTCAAAGAAGGACTTCTATTATTTGATACTAAGAGCCATCATGGAACTCTGTATCTTCACTAAAGATAGGTTAGCCAGTGTAGCAGAAGAGGAAATCTATAGCACGACCACATATGTATGTCCTAGTTTTTGACAATAACATTGCAATATACTGAGGAAAGAATGATTAGTTAAATAAGCAGCAGAGTCAACTGTGTATCCACATGAAAAAAATAAATATTGACTTCTATTTCACCCCCAAAACAAAAATAAATTCCAGATGTGTTGCAGATGAAAATGTGAATGGTAAAACAATAAACCTTTAAGAGAATGTCCTTGCAAGTATAGGCAGATTTCTTAACCCAAAAGACAGTAGTGCTCAATGAAAAAACTTAATAAATTGGACTATATTAGTAATACAAATTGTTGTTCATGGAAAGGCACTACTAAGGGATTGAAAGGAATAGCATAGAATGGAATTATTTGTATGTAGGACAACTATGCAAAAGAAACTTATGTGCAACATAGATTTTTATGCATTTTAGAGTATCTATACAATTACACATAAATTCTAATAGTGAAAACATGAGAAAAATAAACAGAAGGGCAAAAGACTTTAACAGACACACAAGAAGATATCCAAATGCAAAAGTGAAACCACAGTGTTCTACTTTAATATATCCAACAGAATGATTAAAATGATAATGACAAATCATCAAGAATTGATTGAAGCAATTCTACTTTTCACCTACCACACTGTTGGTGTGTCCCAAAATTAATAGCACATTAGAACACTATATGACAGCATCTGCTAAAAATGGACATGTATAGGTTCTATGCCATTGCTTAACAACGGGAATATGTTCTGTGAAATGTGTCATTCGGTGATTTTTGTCATCTATAGGTATCATAGTGTATAAAGTTGCACAAAAATAGGAGGTTTGGCTTAGTGTTTATTGGGCTGTCCAGTGTGACCTGTTGCTCCAAGGCTACAAACTTGTGTATTATGTGGCTATCCTAAGTATTTCAGAAAAATGTGGCACAAGATATGTATTTGTTCATCTAAACAGGTCTAATCATTAAAAAGTACAATAAGTGTTAACTTTGCTGTTGTTGGGACCTAATTTGTGACATATATAACACAAAAGAGAAAAACTTACTTGGCTCATGATTTTAGAGGTTTCAGTCCATGGTAGCCTCACTCCAGCATAGATGCATCCTTGTGGGATGACCTGATAACTTCATGGCAGCTGGGGGTGGAGGAAAAGGAGACAGAGACAGAAGCAGAAGCAGAGGCAGAGATAGAAATACAGAGAAAGAGAAAGAGAGATGTCCTCCAAAGACAACACATCATCACTCAGTGAGATACCTCCACACAGACTCCCCCTCCTAATAGCACATTTGGAGAACATCAGTGGATGGAATTTTGTTCCAGCTTCTTTATAATTATATTATATATGTGGCCCATTGATCACATGTCATTGTGCTGCAAGTAGAATATATCCAACTGAAACACAAGTGTGTTCAGGATGGACATTATGAGGTTGTTTACAGAAGTATTATTTGCAGTTCACTGTTGGTCACAGCTCATGTCTAATCAATGCTGGTTGACATGTGGCAGATCTTGGTTACAACAAAGAATCCTGAAGTGACACTAGCAAGGATTATCCAGTCAGGCGCCCTTAGTTGTCTAGAGGTCTGGGCGATTCCCAGGTTTGTGGTAATACTCTATGTCCACTGGTGACATTCATCACACAGCATCCTCCTTTCACAATCACTATCCTCATTTAGACTCCATGATGTCTAAATGAGTCCACAGAAGAAGGGTAGGAAAAAATACTTCCACCTAAGCTTAAATTAATGAGGTCCAAAGAAATATTCATGTAATATAATTTCTTCAGAATAATTTAGATTAAGATTTTTTTTAGATATCTTCTTGTTCCAACCTTTTAAAAACTGTGGTGACGTACATGTGACAAAAAATACCACCTTACTCACAGCCAGCTGTGTGGTTCAGTGGTCCAAAGCACATACAGGTTGTGTACTGTCACTACAGAACCTCTTTCGACTTGCAAAGCTAAAGCTCTCTACCACCTAATTAAGCACTGCCTCATCCCATTTTCCTAGCCCCTAGCAACCATGATTCTGCCTTCTGCCTCTAGTAATCTGATGGTACTGGTTACCTCATGATTCTAACCAGAAGTGGGATGGTTGGATCATACGGCTATTCTATTTTTAATATTTTCAGGAACCACCATATTGTTTTCAATAGTAACTATAGCATTTTATATGGAATATTCTAGATTAAGCATTTAAGAAAGAAAAAAAAAAAAACCCTTTAAGACAGAAGCTAAGTTCCAATGTAGGAAAACAAAGAAAATTACATTTATTTTTCCGCACCTGTGTTTGTCAACTGAAAAAAATGTGTGCCTGCTGTAGTAGTTTGAATTGTGGATTTTGCTTTCTAACTTCTAAAGTTTGATTTCAGTTGTGTGCCCTTTGTTTCTCTACTCTGCAGAATGCCTAGAAAGATGATATGCATAAATGCATCACTTTGCCTCCTGGTGTCTCAGAACTATGGGAACACAGCCTTTTCCCTGAATTCTCATGGTCTAAGAAGTGTTTATTTCCTTCTGCTTAGGAGCTTTAGCTATGGGTGCAGCTGTCTTCCTTATCTTCTACTCACCCTAGCAGGGTGGAAACTGGGTGTTACTGATTTACCTTCTCTCCACATTGTCCTTCCTTGACTCCTGATTCTGTTTCTCTGGCTGCTCTTCTTCTCCCTCCTGTCTCTGACATAGTAGCTTTAGGGATATGCCCTAGGCTGTTTCTCCCTCTTGGCAGTGCCCCCTGCTCCAGGGCTCAGTAATCCTGAGAAATCTGAAGAAAGCAGAGTGGGACTGGGGATCCAAGGTACTCTTTACCTGACAGAGCTCTAGATGGCTAAGAAGGGACTGAGGGAAGGTGAGTGGGAAAAGACAAGGACAGGATGACTCAGAGTTTCCTGCTTGGCACCTGGGTTGTGCTACTGCCTATGGGAGAGAGCTGGAGGAAGGGCAGGTTTGTGGAGGAAGATAAGTACTTTGGTTCAGACGTGCTGGTGTTGAGCTGCCTGCAGGACATGCAGGTGGCATTAGCTGTCATTCTTTCTCTGGCATCTATCCCAGTCCAGTCTTTCTGACAGCATCCTTATCTCCACCCACCTGGATTAGCCAGAGCACTTCTGATGGTTCTCATTAGTTTCTGACTTCTCCTCCCCATTCCATGACATGCTCAGCTGCTGGACAACTCTTCCCAGAACACAGCCATGGTCTGGCCTGCATCTATGATGGAACTAACTTGGAACCTAGGTCTTTGGTATTTCATGAAAATTGTTCATAATGAAGCTCCTGTAGCTGTAGTTAGCACTAGGCTCTGGTTCCAGGCAGGAGGTTACATATGCCTTGACTTTTGTGGTTCTATGACCACAACCTTGGACCATATCTCACTTCCCCTCTGGGCCTGCCATGAACTCAGAGTACCTAGAGAGCTTTTCTGTTTTTGCAACTATTCCTGTACAACCCAAGTGAAGTAAATCTGCTTGCCTTTTCTGCAAAGGCATCAGGCCCATGAATCAGACTTGGGAGTGTCTCCCTAATCAGATACTGCTGCCAGGTTTTCTTTTGGCTTTCCATCTGCCTGTGTGTTGCTGTCAGATGGTTCTTCCACAAAAGGCCCACCTGCACACCCAGTTCTCTTCATCAGTCTTCATGGTAAATAGGACAAGTAGCCACTGGTGTTCTGGGAATGGATTCTCTGGAACACAAATACAAGCTAGCCAGTTAGCAGCTGGATACAAGTATTGAAAGGCCATTCAGACCTGTGCAGGTACTGGGAGATTTTGTTGTAATACTAAACTCAGAGGAAGGAAAGGAGAGGAGAGGAGTAATCCTAAAGACAGCTGCTTCTTACCTTTAATGAGCAACAAAAATGTGAGAACACCACAACCTAGTTAAGGATGTGTGTAGGGTAGGGTTTGGGCTAATGGGGCAGGAAAGAAGTGGCAGGAAAGGGAAATTGGGTGGATCTTTTTGGAAAAATGCATATTATTGTTTAGAGATGTTTTAGGTGCCCAAAAGGAAACATTTCAGCATGTATTGAGAACTCTAACATTGTTTCCCTTTTCCACACATAGGTAGAAGCAAATAGGTAGAGCTACCAACAGATAGAGCCAAATGCTTGGGGCATCATCACTGGGTACAGAAAAAAAAAATATTGATCCTCAGTACCAGCAGCAGTGGGAGCTTTGAAGAGAGAAGACATAAACTGGTGCCCTGCAGTGGAACTGCTGTCCACTATGACTGGTGTAGAGCAAGTATCAGCAAAACTATAATCAGCTGGCCAGACCTATTCTACGACTTGCTCTTGCATGGGTGCAGAATTAAGAATGATTTTTACATATTTAAAGGCAATTTGAAGATAAAGTGACAATGACCATATGAGGTTTTAATGTTCTGTCATTTTTGAAGAGTTTGTAGGTGCTAGTGGAGGGAGGACCAGGCTGCCTCGGTGACCCTGGGAGAGGGGTGGGTTACGGAACTGGAGTATTTCCATCAGTGGAAGTCTTGATGGCTTGGAGCATTGGCTCCTTATGACCTGGATGGACCAGACCCTAATCTTTCATGCTGCAGGGTGTGCTCAGTACTTTCCATGAGAATGTACTCCACAGCATTATTTCCATGGGACATTCTGGTTATTTTCTTATTTATGATCAGTCTTATAAATACAGTTTGTAAGCAGTGTTCTTCAATTGAAGATAAACTGTGCATGTCCTTTTTAAAAAAGAAAACTTCTATGATAAAAATATTTTTTCCACTCTGGGATTCCACTTTGAAAGAACCACTCCAAAGAATTTCTTCTGAATTCTCACTATGTGTGTGTGTGTGTGTGTGTGTGTGTGTGTGTGTATTTAATCCTTCATAATAATGGTAATAAGTCACATTTTTTCATTCTTACTTTCTCACTTTTTGTTAGATTGGTAATATAACGAGAAAATCTTTTCACATGAAAAAATGCAAACATATATGAACCAATTATTTCCTTAGTAATGTAAATTCAGTTGTCTCCACTGTCTCTGTGTTACAAGTACTAGTAAATGTCTAATCCTCAGACATACAGCTTTGTACAAATAAGCAAATGTATCTGGAGGACAAATTCCTGGCTGCAGAATTTCTGTGTTAAGTGTTGACAAATTTTGACTTGCTATTTCATCCCCTACCAATTCACACTCTCACCAATAGTAAAGGATCTTTCCTGTAGCGACTTTCTTCACATTTGTCTTTATCATTACTCATTCTATAATGAAGGTGGCATGACATTATTGTCTTAATTTGCACTTAAAGTTATGAGTTGAAACATATTCCTATAGATATCAATACCTCACTTGCTTATCTGTTATGTAATGTAGATTTGTGAGGCAGACTGCCTAGGTTCAAACCCTTCACCTATTACTTGCTAACACTTATCTAGGGAAAAGAATGTAACTCATTATCTATAAAGTGGTGATGGAGCTGGTAATATTTGTCACACAGTGCTGTTTTGACAATACTTGAGTTTTAGCACATGAAAACCTGAGCACAGAAAGTGGTGGATTTTCATACTTCAAATTCATTTTTATGGGCTCAAAGCATGAGCAAAAGTGCATGCTGTGTCAATTGGGTAATTGGGGTTTCTCTTATTGGCAGCCTTCAGATCTTATGCAAATACACAGGCAAGAATATAGTTTTTGTAAGAAGAGGCATATTGCCTATCTTAGTTGCCTACTATATCCTTAGAGCAATGCCTAAAACTGGGCATAGTGTATATTAGGCAAAAAATAAGTAATTTAAGTGTTGGATCATTATAGTGTCTGAAAATCAGTTCCTTTGTTGATATACATTGTGAATAATGTTTTTTATTGCCATTATATTTTAATTTTTAATATTTTTATCTTAGGGCTGGTGAGATAGCTTAGTAGACTAAAATACCTGCTTTGACAAGTGCAGAGACCAGCGTTTGATCCCAAGTCCCACATGATGCATCGGCCCCACCCCCAGGGCATGTTGCCCTGGCATGGCAACTCACACCTGTAATCCCAGGGCTGAGGAGGCTGAAAACAGGAGGATCACTCTGAATCTGTGCTGCATGGTGAGACCTTGTATCAAATACGTACATGCAGAAAAATTTATCTTAGTTCTCTTACAATTAAAACTTTCCCATATTTAAGAGTATTATTTTTCATTCAGTCGAAGTATATTTTCTAGTAGTTATAGTACAAGATGCAGACAGATATCTTGTCTAAACACTATTAGTATGGATCTTTCTTCTCAATGAACTTTCTCAATGAGAAAGTATGAAACTTTCTCAATGAGAAAGTAGCTGTATATCTATCATAACTATTATATTTCTATCATCTATCTATCTATCTATTCACTATAAAGTGTTCCTTCATTTATATACCCCTTTTTTCTTTAGTTTTGTCGGAGATGGGTATTTCATTGCCATTCAAATATTGTAGGTGTGTGAATTCAGCAAAATAAACCAATATAGTCCAGTAGTCCATAATAGTAGTGGATTATCCACAAACACAACAATATGCAATGTATTAATTATTGAAACTGTCCTACTAACCTGTTTTGAAACTGTCTCATTGCTATTTCTTTCTCAATAAAATTAATTAAAAATTAATTTTCTGTTAAAAAAACAAAATATATTTTCTATTACAAGTGTTCCAACTTAATGTTTTCTGGTTTGAGATATTTAGGTTGCTTTCTGCAGGCTTGTTGGCCCATGAAATCCCACTGCAAGCACTTTATGCTTTTAATTCAGGGCTCTGGTCCTTATGCCACAAAAGCAGTCTTTAGTGGACTCTCATACTCTGATGTAAACAAATTTATAAGCTGTTTAAGAAGCAAGTTTTGATACAATGGAATGCTGGGGTAATTATTACCACATGAAAACTTTGACTGATGCAGAAAGAGAGGATGGCATTAGAGAGCCAAATACGTAGGAGGAGGAAGTTGGAAATTCCAAGGACAAGTTTTGCTGATTTCACATTAATTCTAGGCATGGTTTAATGAGATTATCTTGTTTGTAATGTATGTGAAATTTTGTTTTTGGATTCTTAATAATAGAGATGTCAATTCTGAGCCCACCTGCCTCTTCACACAGGGAAAGACTGGAACATGTCAAAGCCTACTTGAATGTCAGAGAATCCTGAAGTCTGGAGTCCTCTTCATTCTCTGCCTCTTCAACTCCATTTTATTCAGAATGACTCACATGAAGCTTAGTGGAATCACAGAACTTTCTTCACTGTCTTTACCTGTTTACTCACAGAAATCCTTTACACTAAGTATTTGTGGTTTTAATGAAATTTACTGAATAGTACTGTGGGTTTGGCTTTTGTGTTGACATCATCTTTCCTTCCACCCTAATGCTTACCCATAACTTTCATGCTCTCTTCAAGGGATTTGTCCGAAAATTTGTAAAGTTTTTTACTCTTATAAAACAAGTAGCATATTTCTCCTCTGAAATTTTGCCCAGCAGACACTTTTAAGTCTACATGCCCTGTTACCAATAATGACAATGGTGTGCCAAGTGGAATCTGGTGCCAACAACAAAGATCATAAAATATTTCCTACCAGGTTGCGTTTGCATTGCATTTTAATAACTCTAGTATTGCTTTCTCTTGTCACATTCCAATAATGACAAACAGCCTTTCTACAAGTACAGACTTCTATCTATTATAAAGCAACAATAACTGATACGAAAGTCAAGCAATGGAAAAGACAGGTGTTTGTTTTTTTCTGGTGCATTGCAGTGCAACAGATTAAACAGATGGTGTCTAGACTAGATGCAGAAGTTAGAACTGTTTGCTGGGTAGAGGCAGCTTTAGTCGTCCTTTAAATTTGAAGTCCAACAACAATAATGGATGTGATGAATCAGATCAACACAATTGTAATTAGGTATCTTAATACTCTACTATGACAAAATGACAGAAATGAGCAATAAAGAAATATCAGAGCTGAACCAAACCTTGAAACAAATGGATTGATAGGTATTTACAGAGTATTCCACCCCACAACAGCACCTTCTCAGCAGCACACAAGACTTTCTCCAAAGTAAATTCACATACTAGATCATAAAGCATGCTTAAGTAAATGCAACATAATTCAAATTATCCTGTGCATATCATCAGACCATACAGCACTAAGGCTAGAAATCAGTGGAAAAAGGTACCACAGAAACAATGAAAGTAAATGGAAATTAAGTTATACCCTCTTGAACAATAAATGTGACACAGATGAAAATAAAGAAATTAGGCAGTTTGTACAAACAAATGATAATACCAGTACACATACTGGAATCGATGGGACACAATGAAAGCAGTCTTAAGAGGGAAGGTTATAACAGTGAATTGCCACATTAAAAAACATAATATGCTCAAATAAATAATGTGATTATGAACTGAAAGATCCTAGAATAACTCAAACTCAAAGCTAGTACAAGCAAGAAAATGGTAAAGATCAGGGCAGAAATGAATGAAATCATGTTTAAAACAAACATTCAAAATGATGAATTGAAAAAATTAATTCTTTCAAAAGCTGAATAAAATAGATGAATCCTTCATAAATATTATTTTAAAAGGAAATTACCCAAATTCATGCAACTAAAAATGAAAAAGTTGTATTGCATAGTGTTGTCTGCAACCTAATTGTTCAGAATACCAGACATATGTGTGTAAAATTAGAAAAAGAGAGAGAAAAGGAAAAAAGAAAAAAGTTATAAGAAATTAAGGACAGAGAAAGCAGGCAAAAAATGAAAAACAAGACAAAAATTTAAGCAGAACTCAGGAGATAGCTCAGTAGTCTAAGTGTCTGTCTGGCAGCATAAAGATTCAGGTTTGATCCTTTGCACCACGTGCCAGCCCAGAAACCGGACATGGTGGGAGCATGAGAAGGCTGGGACAGGAGGACCAATTTGACTCTAAGTTGCATAGAGAGACCCTGTACCAAATAAATGAATAAAAAAGCATTAACAATTGCTTTCAAATACTGTCAAATTCATATTGTTTTGTTTACTGAAATTCTGTATCATTTCTAATTTTTTTCATTATTATTTTGTTTTCTGTTAAAAAAATGAAAAAGGTTAAACCACAACAGATTCTGTAGAAATCTACCAGTACATAGTTTGAGAATTTATACTCTAATATAATAGAAAATTCAGGAGAAATTGATGATTTTGTAGTACATATTAACTATCAAAGCTGAAACAAGAAAACACAAAATTTTACATGAGCCAATACCAATTAGTGAAACTGAAGTGGCAGCATAAGAAGCAGAACTAGAGAAGTTGTTGGGAGGCTGCTAGGGAAGCTCTTTGGAGAAGCTGCTGGAGTGATTAGGAACTGCTGGGTTTCTTGGGCTATTCTACTGGAGGGCCTTGTCATGTTGGCTTTCCAGATGAACTTGCTGTTCAGAGGAGGAACTTAGGACTTCATTGTCACTGAGGTGGCTGCTCCATTTTGGGGAGCTCTTGTGCTCATCTTGAGCATCACTTCCTAGATCTTGAGGGAAAGACTGTGCACAGCTCAGTCTCTTGGAAAGGATTGTTGCATTGTATTTCCTGATGGAAACTCACCTTTCCTTATCACTGGAGGAACTGGGAATCTGACTGTTGCTGAGGATGGCTGTGGCACTTTTGGCAAAAGCTGTAGTTCTTACTTTAAGCATTATTTTCTTGGTTTCAGTTCAGATACCTTAGCCTGACAGCACAGATCCTTCATCCTATTGGCATAGACTTTCTAGCTTCCACTACAGATATGTGGGGCTTTCCAGTGCATATCAGTGAAATGGGCATGCATGAGACATTGTCGTGGGCACTAGGCCTCCAATTGAAATTGTGGGAGGCACTGTTATGATCTCTAGATTTTCAGCTGAACTCATGCAGGTTATTAGGATCCAGGCCTTCAGCTGGATTCTTTGGTCTGTAGTGTGTGGACAGATTTCCTGTACTCTTTGTATATGATTCTTTAGGTTTCTCTATAACACAATACTATAATATGTGCCCTATATTGTATTGTTCACTTTGTAACAACCCCAAACTATGACAAAATGGAAACAGTACTTACAAAGTCATTCTTACAAACAAGTATTACTTGTTTTCAAAACAAAAACAAAACAAAAAATAATCATAAAAGAGAACTACAGATCAATATCTGTAATGAACATAAGCACAATAACTCTTACTAAGATACTGGCAAACAGAATACAATAAATCGTTAAAAAGTATTGATTCCAGATGTGAGGGCATGGTTTATCACATGTAAATCAACAAATGTAATTCATCACATAAATAGAAATAAGGACATCTCAATAGACACAAAAAAAGCATTTAATAAAATTCAGCTTCCATTCTTGATAAAAATTTTCAAGAAAATAGGCATAGAGGCTAATTATCTCAATCTGTTGAGGACCATCTATGACAAGCCATTGGTGAAAAGCAAAGGCTTTCCTTCTTAAATCAAGAATAAGACAAGGATGCCCTCTATCACCACTTTTGTTCAACATAGTTCTCAAAATACTAGCAACAGCAATTAGACAGGAGTGATAAGAGATAGACCTAGAGAATCAAGAAGGTAAATGACAATTTTTTACAGAAAATATGATCTTCTACATAAAAGATCCTAAAAACTCCCCTGAAAGAATCGAATACAAACAACCAAATTCAGGGGGCTGGAGAGATATAGCTCAGTAGAATAAGTGCTTGCCTGGCAAGTATGAGGGTCTGAATTCAATCCGTGGTTCTGCCATTCTCTTATTTTCATTCCCTGTGGTGCTCCCTGGGACATAGATGCACATCAGTATTTCTTTCTTTCTTTTTTTTTTTAATTTTTGTTCTATTGAAGTACAAATATCAATGAGACAGTTTTAAGATACCTTGATAAGATGGATTTGATAAATTAATACATTGTAAACTGTTTTCATAATGTTTTGGTATCATAGAAGGTGCATACACGATATTATACTTACAGACATTATTATAGTATATGTCTCTTATCAGTAAATTAAGAGAGTGTAGTTGTTTGCATATCTTATTTTTTATACCTGAATTACATAATAACAAGGTAGAAAGTATTAATTATTGAATCTTTCACATCAGTATTTCTTAACTAAATAATAAATGAATGAATAAATGTACCTCAGAAGGCTGAGAATCTTCTATTTTTCAAGTTTTTCCTACATGAGGCAGCACTGTTCTTGAGAACAAGGATGGTGTCCCTTCCTGCTTTGAAGGGAACAAGGTTTACAAAGAATATGCCAGAACCTGAAGATTACCCTGTAGTCCACAGAATACTCAGGCTGCCTTACCAGCAGAAATCTTACCTATCAGCCTATTTCTAGAAACTAAAGCTAATTTTAACTCTGAAGAATGAGCAAGGCACCCTTGATAGTTTTTGCTAATGAATTCTAAGAGTTAATTATGCCTGGCCTGTCTCTTCATAGTTTTCACATTTCAGCAGAGCGAAGCAGTGGTTCTGTTCAGAGAGCTCAAAATGAGACCTACTGAATACATTTCTTTTTTTAAAAAAAAATTGAGTCTGTGACATATTTCTTTGCCTTTATTTATTGAGTCTCTTTGTTTTTGCTGGTAACTAAGGGTTGAAAGGACAAGAGTACTGGCACAGTGACCCTGGGTGTGTTTTTGGTTCAGATTTTAAATGCCTACTGCTGAGTCTTTAGACCTTGGACTCTGGTATTGTTGGTGTTGAGAAAAATCCTCATCTCCTTCAGCCAAGTTTCTAGAGAATAGATAAAGGGTGTGGAAGAATGGACAATGGCCTGCCTTTATGGATCTTCTATAAAGAAATTAGCCATGATATTGAGTATTCTCTGACATTGATCATGTAGGCATTGTCCTACATTTTGCACTCAATAAGCACTTTTTAGATCTACTAGTACAGAAAATTAGTCATCATAATTATCAGAACTGCCTTTGTTTTCCTTCTGCCTGTCCACAAATTCCATGTCAAAGACCAAGCTCTTGACCAAATGTATAAAATCTGGAACCTGTCCTTTGTCCTTTGCTCAGCCAAGCTGAACTGGATAAAAATCTAAAAGTAAAAATAAAATCCTCCAGATTCCTATTTGGTTTCTCCTGTTTCTCAAATCCTGAAGCATTTCTAGTGACCACAAAGGGACAGAATACAAAAAAAAATTTCTATCTTCTTTGCCTCCAGCACCAACAGGCCCTGAGTAGCACCTCTGGTACTACTGGGTGAAACTTCAGCTGGAAGAGGAAATTGGATTTCTGACAGTCCAGAGATCTCTACCCTATCAGCACAAAATAGAATCTGAAGGGATTTAGGACAATTTTTTTGTTTGTATGTCTTAATGTAGTTAGTACAGGGTGTACAGGGTCTCATTACACAGCTCTGACTCATAGTGATCATCCTGTTTTCAGCTTCCCAAGGGCTGGGATTACAGGCATGCACCACCACGTCCAGTCTCATTGCTGTCGCAGTATGCCTCAGGGACAGGGGCAGGCCTGGCTCTGTAAGCCAGGGGATAGGATAATTCTTGAATAACAGCATACTTTAGGATGGCTCTAAGGTTTTGGGGACCCAAGAGAAAACCTCATCCCATAAGGATGGACTGGGAGGCTAAGCACCTCCCAAAGTATGCCTGATCTGTCATGGATTAGGTTAGATGAAACCCACACCTCAAATAAAAATTTTTGAGTGACCCATAATGGGAGTATCAATTAATCTGACCCAGACAAAAATTGGACCACATTGACCACCTAATGTAGGAGTGACCTAGAAGGAGAGTTGTCTTATAGGGGTGCTAGGGACATGGGAGTAGCCTATCATGAGAGAGACTCACAGTCAGTCTGATTGAGATTAACTCAGATGAAACCTACATCCCAAGTAGGTAACGTGGGTGTGGCCTATAGCAACAGTGAGGCTATGGCTAGAATTTTGGAATGGGCTCATAATGGGAGAGGCTAGAGAATCTGGCACCTTGATGAAAACAATTGGAAAAGAGGAGCTGTAGGAGTGTATGTGAGTAGATTGAAATATGGAAGCCCAAAGGGTACAAAGAAAATATATGATTGTATGTTATGTTAGCAAGCAAAGTGAAGTATGTGAGTCTGAGGTCCCCTGGAGTCAGCTCGGGGCTGCGAAAGGGAGGTTGTTTAATCAGTATGAAAACAAAAGTAATCAGAAGAAATGATTTGTACCATAACAGACCAAGGCTTGAAAAAAGCTTCTTAGCTTCACTGTGCCAGGATATATAGCTAGGGCACGATGGTCAAGCTCACAGAGAAAAAATAGAAAGGAGCACTGTGAAAACTAGAATGATAATGCAACAAGCCCAGATAGGAACCCAGACTGGAAGAACTCCTGAGCAGATGACTGGTCTGGCAGCTGGACTAGGACAGAAGCACAAGGCCCCACGGACTTAGCTACAGCTCTACCTGCTGAGGTTGGAAAGAAAAAGCAGGAATTGTCTTTTCATTTCAAAGTAGACACAGAGTGAGATAGTTTCTTGGGATTTTCTTCTAGCTTTGGAAGCCCCAAGGCAAGCTCTTTCTCCATGTCACCAACCTGGCACTACCTGCAGGCATTTCAAAGCCAAAGTAAGGCCAACCTGGGGCTGAATGTCTGAAGTCCTGTTGGCCTTAAGGAGGCTTTACCGTAGAAATTAAATTACAAAACTTAGCTAATTGGTAAATGCACTTTTCGTTCCAACTTGAGTTGATGATTTTGTTTAATTAATATTTAAAACATTTCTTGGGCATTACAAATTCTTGAAGAGCAGTTACAGGGTTTATTCTTTTCACTGCTCAGTGTTGGTTTAATAACACTGCTGCAAGGTTGCTCAGAAGTCTGTTGATGGCCAAACTTACAAAGTAACAATTTGAGAAGGGAAAAAAAAAGACTGCATGAATAAATCACACCCTACTGGAAAATATGTAGCAGTGGTCCACCTGCAGGAGAAAATAAAGTGATAGGTACAACAGTAGAGGGAAGCTAAATGTGCTCATGTAAAAACTGAATGAGATTGGAGTGTTGAAAATGAAAAGCCAATGAGACTGAGGCTATGGCTAGAAGCAGAGGAGGTAGCACAACAAAACAGAAGAACTTGACATGTGAGACCAGATTCAGTTACAACCTCAATGGACCAGAAAAGACACCATTGCTTCTCAAATCTAAGGATGACTTGATATCAGAGGCTAAGATTATACTTGAAGGGGTCCAACAAATGGGATATATAATAGTGACTCTAGGCAGGTCCAGCCTCTACTTGCCAGAACCTCAACTCAGTAGGAAGAGCTAATAACCTTGTCATGGGACCTTTTGCTGGCAAAGGATGAAAAGATGAACATCTATACTAATTCAAAGTGTGTGTTTGCCACACTACACATTCATGGAGTTATAGACAGGAAAAAGTAGCTCCTGATCGCCGAGAAAAAAAACATTTTACAGTCACTAGATGCCATATGGGAACTCACGCCGCAAGAAATGGTTGTTACACACTGCAGTGGACTGGTACAACAGAGACCAAAGAAAACCAGTAGACATATAGAGAAGTAAACTAGTCTGCTATGATAGCCCCCTCAATTCAAAGTGGGGGCCATGGCCCTGCCCCTAGTACTCATTCCCTCTTCAAATAGGAAAGACATGGTTTGCCGAGAAATCTTGGGTGTATGTCAAGAGAAGATAGTGGAGATTCTCTGATGGGAGACTGGCTATCCCCGAAATGATGGCCTCTAGGTTAGTGAGGCAGTTCTATGGAGTCTCAAATGGATAAAAATGACACTAGAGAAGTTACTGAGTGCCACTTCTACACAGCTCACTTCTATGCCTTGAGCTATTTGGAAACAGTGCCTCCTCTGTGCACAGAACAATGAGCAACCAAAATAATGTCCCACCAGTCCCCCAGGCATCTAAGACACAGTGGCTATCCTATATAGAAACTTGCCTGTGGACTTCACTGAGCTGGCTCAAGTGGGAGGCTATCAATAGAAGCAAGTGCTAGCTTGTACCTTTCTAAGGTGAGTCAACACCTTCTCTACTGGAACAGAAAAGACACTAGAAGTGACAAAGGTGCTGTCAAAGGACATCATCTCAATGTTCAGATGTCCCTAACTTTGAGGTTAATAATGGACCAATATTAATGGCTGATAGTTCAGGAGCTCACATAGATGTTAAAAGTAACATGAAAATTACATATGGTATATGGTATGGTATATGTAGAGCTCTGGAAATGTAGAGCAAATAAATCCAATGCTCAAACAATTACTGAAAAACTACTGTCAAGAAATACAATGGGATAGAATCAAGTCTTGCCCATGGTTCTCCTCCATATCAGGGCCATGGTTCTTCTCCATATTGGGGCCATGGTTCTCCTCCATATCAAGCACACCCCCACAAAACAAACTCAGTATTCCTTTTACAAAAATCCTGTTCTGCTGACCACCCCCAATGATAGGTAAAATAAAAGATGATTTCAGTAAACTAGAAAAGTTTACCCAAAAGAGATAAATACAGGTTTTAAAGATAGCCATGAAAAGTAGCAATGGCTATAGATCTTAAAAAAAACAAAAAAACAAACCAAAATCACATTAGCCTGAAAGACTGTGTATACCTATCCAAACCTGAGCTTAGCTCTTTCTGAGTTGGCTATCTTAGGCATTTTGTTACCATAATGGAGAGCAGACTTGCGTAGGTGGTGAGTGGAACTGATCACAGGATGAAGCCTTTTAATGCATGCAGTACACACTCGGATAAGACATTGTAAAGGTCATTTCACATGATCTCACAGTCCATTCCAAGGCATATTCTACAGGACCTGATCCTTATGTCCAGCAGCAAGAAAGCATGATGATCACTATTTCACTGATCTTGAAGCAGAGAGACTGAAAAAAAGGAAAAAAAAAAAAAAAAGACTCAAAGCCACATAGCTTATTAGTGGCAGATCTGGGACTCAAACCCATGCAGTCTCACTCCAGAGCTCAATAGCAAAGAAGAAGAAAAATAAAGGGAGAGAAGAGGGGAGGGGTAGGATCAACTACTGAGTCAAAGGAAGGGTAAAGAGAAAAGAGAGAGAGGAGAGAGACAGGAAAAAGGGGAGTCACCAAAGATTTGAAGAGGAGGCAGGAGCATTCCAAATGGTTGTGTTTGAGCTTTAGAGTAGGGGTGTCAGGAGCCATGTGTTAGGACCAGACAGCCTCCATGGCACATTATTCACCAGGCAGAAGCCTCCAGCCTTCCTTTGACACACAGCACTTATCTCAGGCTGGGTAACACGATGCATGTCTGAAGGAGGTCTGTGTAAAATGCAAGAGTTCAATGCATGGATACATATCATTGCTTTGAATTGTACTCCTTCTAATATAATTATATATACTTCAAATAAATTTCAAGAGCTCTACTGTACAGCAAGTGACTTTGTTTAATGACCATATATTGTGTTCTTGAAAAATGTAAACAGCTGGCTATTTAGTGCTCTCAACACAAAAGCCATATTGGTGTGAGGGACACATTTGCCACTGAGCCAGATATAACTTCCACGGTGTGCTTGGAAGTTATATCTAGCTGAGTGACAAATATGCAAATGATAACTACATATAGTGTCATCTGCCAATTAAAATAAACACATTTGAAGCAAATTCCTACTTTGCTCCCAAACCTCTGGGATTAGTACACACCTCAGATTGCATGAAGTACTGCTGTATAAGGGCAGCTCAGGGTCACTGAGAGACCTTCCAAAGCAGAGGTGCTAAGATGGGGAAGCCCTGGAAACTCTCAAGAGTTGTGTGGGGCCTGGGAGAGAGCTCAGTGGCATAAGCACCTGCCTGGCAAGTGCAAGGTCCTGAGGTTGATACCTGCTACAAAAAAAAAAAAAAAAGTTGTGCAGAATTTAGGCTTATCTTGGGTACAACTCTTTTTTCCCCTGAATAAAACTTGTAAAGAATAATTTGTTGCTTATCTTCAGGCCTTTGTGTATGCTATCTACTGTAAGTGTCCTTTTACTCATTATTCTGAATTTTTCTGCTCATCTTTTCTTAGAGAAATCTTCCAGAGAACTTTTTGCTTAGACTGTGTGACAAACTTGTGGTAGTTAAGTACACATAAATTATTAGTTTTATTTTATTTCATTTGTTTTTTACTTATTTATTTATTTTATTTTTTATTTTATTTTATTGAACTACAAATGTCAATCAGACAGTTTCAAGACACCTCAAAGTCCAACACTCATTCATGTTCAAGGTCCTACAGAAAATTGGAATAGATGGACTCTGTCTTAACTTGATAAAAGCCATCTATGACAACATAAAACCTCATATAATCCTAAATGGGGAAAAACTGAAATATTTCATTTCTATTAGTGTATATTTGTGGTAAAGAGTTATATTTATTTTGGGGGACTGCTAATTGAGTATATCATTGTTGGTCACATTTGGATCGCTTAACCTCATGCTGGCTCTCCCCTCTTCCACCTTCCCAATCACTAAAACATATATTGTTGCCGAAATATATACAATTTTGTGAATTCTTTCTAAAACTGACTAAAATAAAGAGCTTAAACGATGATAACTTTCATCAGCTTAGGAATGGTAATGGTTTGTCTGTTCTCTAAATCTGTGTTATTTTCCTGTACCATAGTGGCCACAATTCATTATGGGTTCAACATGTGCCAGAATCTTTTATTGGTTCCAAAGCTGTACATGAAGAGTATCAACCAGGCTTCCTCTGTACCCAGCACTGGTGCCTGGAGCGCAGAGTGGGGGAGGGATGATGGATATAAATTGATGAAAACAGTGACAAGCTGGGACATTCAAATATGACCTGAGATCTCATAGAGTCTATAGGAGAGGTAGAATCCAGCACTAGTTCACCTTCGGTGGTGTGTGTCCTGCACAAGTGGGAAGACTTTGTTACTGAACCAAACACACCTAGCTCAGGGGGCACAGAGGTTGCAGGAGAAGCCAGGTGTCTGGCTGTGGTTCCAAGCCCTGCAGGTGGGCCATCAGGTAAGTGGCTGTGCTAGGGGTCTACTGTGCAGTAGCTCCTGCCACTTCTGCTTCCAAGCTCCCCACAATGCATCTCTTGTCAGTACTCTCACCTATGAACACAGGAACAGTATTCTGGGATGTGTAACTTAACCCGGTGAGGGTGATGCATTCTAGAGCCCTCTGAGTGTTAGCCTTCCTTATACAGCACATGGGAAAATTGAAGAACTATAGGGTGAGCAACATGCCCGAAGTCAGAGCTCAGCTTTCCATGCCACTGGCTTAAGCCTTGGAAGAGCCATACAGGCACATAGACAGGGCTTCTCTTGGCTTGTGGATGATCTGAGGGCTGAGGGAAATGTAGAAGTGACAGACTGTCTGTGCACCAGAGGGAGAAGGAGAAGGGAGATGGCATGGGTTTGGACCTGGCCTCAGGCAACTCTGAAGATGCAAAGAGCAGAGCTATACCCAGGACAGGCAGGGGAAGGGCCACTGAGAGCCAGAGCGGGAATATATCTGCAGGCATAAGCCTGTGCAGAAGATCCTATGCTGAATAAAGTATTTTAAGCTTAGATACCTTGAGGAAAAGGTTGAGGGGCTCTGAGCTGACTGGGTCTTTCCCCAAAAGGTGATACAAAGAACCTGCTGATGACTGAGTTGAATCTATATCCAAACAAGTGTCAAGATTGATTGGAACTACTTTATATTTCATTGTAGGTAGAGTATTTTTGTTTTTATCATCAGGTTATGTAGCTTGTGTCTGAGAAAGATGATACCTATTCCAGATATTGTGGAGAGCAGTCCCCATGACCTCTCTGATCCCTGGGAGGGGACTGTGTGTGGATGGACAGTTTTGCTTCCTCAGCAACTCCCATCACTTACTATCTGTGGGAGCTTATGTGTATCACTCATTCACTCTGGGTCTCAGTGCATTTGTTGGGAAAATTGGAATAAAAATACAGCTCTGCTTATTTAATGACCTCAAATGTGTAAAGCACTTTGCACTACTGGGGAAGGCTGGTGTGTCCCCTGACTCCAAATGAGTACTTCTGTGGTGTGAGAAAGCCACAGTTCCAACACTGTGCTGGCAGATGCCTCAATCATGTCAGCTGTCACTACAAGTATTCCTTCTTGGCTTGAGAGATCGCACTACTCTGGAAAGCCCCCCTGGCACATTTTCCTTCTCCCTCCCTTCCTCCTTCCTGCCTGGGTGAAGGACTTGCCAGCACCCAGAGGCCTCTGGGGCTCTGTCTTGCAATGTGTCATAACACATTGCCCAGAACACACTCTGCATCACTCACTCAGCTGTGAGCTCCCTGAAGGCAGGGGTGAGGCCTCTGCTTTCCTGGTCCTCAGGCCATGTGCTTTTTGGGGAGTTTGAGTGCTGGCTACAGAGAGAGAAAGTATATGAGGCCAGAAAATATGATCTTCTTATCACAAATTTCTGGGTTTTCCAAACGGTAGAGAAGTGGGCATTGAGATGGGACAGTGAAGGACAGTTTATGTATTCATTTCCTATTAACAAATTACCACAATCATTACTCTGGTATGTTGAAATGACAAGAATGCGTTACCACAGATTCAGATGCCAAAGATCCAAATCCAACCTTACTGGATTGAAATTGAGGTGCCAAAAGTATAGTGTTCCCGCTAGAGACCCTCAGAGAGGGCCTATTTCTGGCATTATCCACATGCTGGGGCTATGGCCACATCTTCAAGCCTCTGCTCTTCAGTGGCTTCTGTGGTTTTCTTCTTTGCATGTATCAAGAGGTTCTCACTTCTCTTACAAGATATTTTAAGTTTGTACTTGGGGCGTGCCCAATCATTCAGACAATATCCCATTTGCAAAGACACTTTTTACCCTTAAAAGGAACAGATATAGATTCCATCAAACTTCAGTGTCTTTGAGGAACATGTTTAAGACTACTAATGTATAAATAGAAATAAGCATTTTCTGTATAATTATTCATACTTTTCCCCTCCAAATTTCAGAGTTAGAGGAAAAGACAATTCCCAGGAAGTAGTCTGGTATCACAGCATCCTGAAAGGAAAACTGATGATTCTGGTGTTCCCCAGGGAAGCAGAACTATTTGATTAAACTCAGTGAGACAAGAAACATTTATTTATTTGTCCTCCATATGTGTGATATTCACTTGAATGTTTATGAAAAGGACAAAGATGAATAGGACAACGATCCCTATTTGGGAAGAAGTGAAAGAGTGAACCCAGAAGCAGATACACAGTAAATACCCACAGGTGCTTGATCAAAAGTCCCATCAGGCAGGCGCTGAAATGAAAACTAGAACGCTGTTTCATTACATACACCACCCAAAGTGTCCCATTCTTCCCTGGTGAGGCTCCTTATTCATTGTTAACAAAGCAATTAACGTTTTCATCAGCAACTCTGCCAAAAACACAGGGAATAGATTTCAATCCTTCTGGTCCTTTTGCGTTTTACTAACTCAGATGTCAAAATAGTGAGGGAACATCAGTTTCTGAATGGCTTGGATATGTTTGAATCAATGCTGAGTCAAAAGAATGATGGTGGATTTGGCAAATTTGCATATTTTCAATGTCTCATTTGTACTTTTCTTATAATTTTCTTGTTATCTATTTTCAAGGTAGATTTGAGAAATATTGATACATATTCAACCATATAAGCTGAGGTTTTACAGATTCGTAGAACTTCATAAAATGATGAAAATTATAGAAGAGTCAAAATGTAAAAACATACTCCCTAACAGTATTGGCTGTTGAGATCTGAGCTTTTGATGAAGAGTATGTTTTGGTCATAAGCACCGAATTTGAGTTTCTAAACATAACGCTTATGAGGCAATCTCTTTTGTTACATGAATTTTTCAGTCCTTCTCTGCTTCTCCTCCCTGAATTTCCCTAGTCAAGGTCTGCCTCCTAAAAAAATTTGATCTTTCCCTTTGCACTGTTTCTTCTTCCCTTTTAGTGGCTTTCTCTGCTGAGTCCTTTATATCCAATAGAACAAAGCAGGAGCGCTTTCCAACATAAGAAATCTGTCTTCTAAATCTTTAGGCTCATCATCTAGTTCAATGGTGCAAGAACAGTTCTCAGTTAACCAGGCTCCTTGCCTGAAGGTCAGGTGGAGGGTGGTTAGAAAATACCCTGTCTCCTGGCATCCTGGGCTTAGGTGGCAGCTAGGCACGAAGATGCACTACAGAAGCAGAAAAGGAAAGCTGTGTATCTCACAATTTCGGATCTTCTTCTTGCTCAGAAATGCTATTCACAGCCGAGGAACAACCTAAATGTGTCCATTAGCATCAAAGTTTGGCTGAGCAGCCTGCCGTCAGTCACCTGCTCCCCAGAAAAAACTGACAGCTTGCAAATTTGTTTAGGTCCACGCATTTTTAATTTGGTGAAAGGGAGGAGATATGAGTTTCTCTTCTGATTCTGAGACAAAATAAGCCAGAGATTACAGTTTCATTCCGCGGTGGCACATTGTCTGGTACTGTCTAACTTAGTGTTTTTTGTATTTCTATATAGCTCATTAATCAAAAGATAACCCATCTTTTCATACTTATCTTTTTATGAGTATTGTCATTTTTCTTTCCTTTTTTAAAACGCGTTTAGTACAGAGTGTACAGCGTCTCACTGTATAGATTGGACTCCTAGTGATCCTCCTGTTTTCAGCCTCCCGAGCACTGGGTTCCATCCCAGGGGTGTGCCACCATACCTAGTCTCAATTGCTGTCTTGGTACGTCCCTTGGGTGAGGCTGGCACAGCATGCTGAGAATCGAATCCTGGTCCCTGAGTCTACCTAAGCAAGCACTCTAGTCCGCTGAGCTGTCTGGCCCTGTTTTGGCATTTCTCTAGTTTCATATATCAGGAATCTCAGACATAATAGAAACCACTCACTCTCTGGGCCAATACTCACAGGATTATTTTTCCTGTTTCCTATCTTATTAATACCTTATTGAACATTGAGAAGCATTCACACACACACACACACACACACACACACACACACACACACACACACACACACACACACAGTTTTTCTTCCAGAAATAAGAGCTTAAGGATATCTAAAGGGAAGGAAACCTTTCCCTTTGGGTTTGTTTTTTATGTCTTCCTTAAAGTCTGAACACTATTAATACCTCACATCAAAGCCACAAATCCGAATTGTGACCTTTTTCAAAAGACTTCTAGAGAAATTACCTTTCAAAAATGGCCAGTTATGGGGCCAGAGAGATGGCTTAGTGCAATAAGTGTTTCTCTGGCAAGCCCAAGGGCCTGAGTTTAATCTCCAGTTCTGCCAAAAAAAGAAAATGGTCATTTGCAAGCATGGACTTTGGGACCTGAGAATGAGACCAGGCCTGGAGTCTTGGCTTCTAGGCCTGTTATGTTGTCAGCCAGGTTTGCATGAGGCCTCTTTTGAGGAAGAAGCTACTGAAGGCTGGACATGGACCCTCAACACTCAACATCCCAGCAGGTCCCATGCTGAACTCCTGGTTCTTTCTCATCTTTTCTTTTTCTTTCTTTTTTTTCAGAACTGGGGATTGAATTCCCTGTGCTTATCAGGGAAGTGCTTATTCTACTGAACCATCTCCCTGGCCCTTTTCTCATCTTTTTCAACTGCTTTCTCATGAGGAGTCTTGAAGCCAGGTATAAAAGATCCTTCCCTCGAGGCAGGCCAGTCATGTTCAAGTGGTCTGAAGCCTAAGCCCTCCTTCTCTCATATAACACAAAACAGTTTCTCTCTGAAAGGCTGCTTCACCAACAACATTTCTTGCTGCCCTCTGTACATTCCAGACATTTCATCTGATGGAGCCCTCAGAGTCAAACTAGTCTGTAGCAGGGTTGAAGGCACTGGGTATCATGTGCCTCTATAGCTTTCCATGCTCCATGCTTTTTTTTCTAGCTCTGTGATGATGCTAGGCCCCAAAACACCAGATGACCTTTTCACCTGTGGATCCATCCTTGTCCCTGTAGGGATGACTTCCCTGACACCTTTGGCTGGATCAGAAACCCTTGAGATAGTTTGTTGTAAACTTGTGTTACCCATCTGTGATAAAAAGTGACTTGGCCTATGTCACAGGACTGTTTCTTCTTCCCTCCATTGCTTTTGCTTCATGGAAACCAGGCAGTCTAGCAAGCAAAAGCCTTCTACCTTGAAGAGATGGAAATATTTTTTGTTGGAAATTGTTTGGAAAAGGGTCTAATGAAGTTCAAGTTTTTACTTTGGGGCAAGATTCAGATCAATAAAAAGCTATGTGTGGGAACTCAGGACAACTGAATGCAGGTTGGGGTTGGTGGCAAGGAGGGGACATTTCTGGGATCTGTGAGGCTCATCATATCTGTAGATGGTGAGAGAGGGGCATCTGATAAATGGGCCAAGAGAATGGTCAGTTAGAGAAAAGACCACCTAGAAGTCTTCCTTTGGGTGGCATTTTCATTTGTACCCAGCAACTCTCAGAACCCCGTTTGAGATTTTTTAGGGTTTCATAAGGCTAAGGATGTTTGTGGAATCTTAATAAACAATAAGCAGGAGTTAGGCTTCTTTAGAGTCTTACTGAGCACTCATGCACCACAAGCTCCTTGGAGTAGTCATATTCTGTCATTATTAATGGCCTGTTTACTACTGATACATTTCCCACTTCTATCACAGAGGGTCATACATTCTACTAGGTCACTTCCACCCTCGAGGACTGCTGCCATCAAGTCTGGTGTCTTCCTTTGTCATCAACGTCCCATACCTGGTGTACACAATGCGTGCAGGATATCCACATGACCTCAGTTCTTCTCTTGAGAAATATGAAGCCCGAGTCATTTTAGTACATAGTTTTTAGGGTGATTTTAATCATAGATGTGCCCCTTATTTAAAAAACTTAGAACCTCAATACGAGCATCAGGTAGAAATGTAATATTTCTGGGACTAGGTCAAGAATTGGGATCTATTAGCTCATATCTCAGCAGGCTCCCACCCTCGCTGCTCCCTCCTGAAGTCACTCTCTGCTGTGCTTTGAGTCATCAGCTGACAGCCCTTACTGGGCCATTCGCTATCAATAAGTTTCCACTGCATAAGACTACCTAGTTATAGCACACTGTTCTCTACATGAGTCCCATGAAACTGGTGATCTCAAAATGGATCTTGTCCTGAAGTTCTTTAATGTTAGTGTGGGACAAAAGTGAGCCTAAGTGATCAAAAGCTGTGAGAATCTTAAGCACGAGGCCATCTTCCTGATATTCCAGGCTGTAACTCCTGGGCCCAGATCCAGTTTGCTCAGAACCCTTGATAAAGAAAAGGTGTTCACATCTGGGACTCCATCTCATACCCTCCAGGCAGTCAGGAAAGGTCAACCTAGATTATTAAACTTTGGACCAAGAGTCCTAACTAGCTCTTCTGATAGCTGGTGTTCTAGAAAACCTAGACTCATCTCAAATTCCCAGGCCTCATGCTTACATCTCCAGAATTAGTATGGGAACCCCACTCTGCTAGGCTGGGCTCTATCTGCATGCCCTTCCATTTCATTCATTAAATCCACTGCCTGGCCTGTGTGTACAGACCCCTGTGACCTCCATCAAGGCCTGTGCTGCTCTGTGCTCTTCCTCTTCATCACTAATGTATGGATTTAGGGAAATATCTCGGCAAAGACAACATTGTTTGTACTAAATTTCCTAACATGTTAGGGCCAGACTTCTATCATGATGTTGGCTGCTTATGACAGACATGCAAATTAGTTTAGCTCAGGATCTGTAAGAAATTAAGGGGGATTAGAGCTAATCATTTGTTGCAGAGAAATGTTTGCATGTTGAAAATATGCTTCATGAATCAAGGATGGGCAATCCAGCCAACTTCTTTTCTCTTCAACAGACTAGATGGGCTGGGCAACCTGGATGCCAGAGTTCTGAAATCCATAGGTGTTTACAGGAAGTAAATTCTTCAGCCTATGAGGGAGATCTTTATCTGCATCTGCATAAACAGTGAGCACCACAGTTATGCTTTTAGACCTCAGTGTGGTACTTGACAGAGCCTTGAAAAAAATCACCTATGCTTTTAAAATACAGAAACAATTATGTACTTTGAAAACTATTTCTTTCTGACAACAGATGTGCTTTTATCTTTATAGGGATAACTTCTACAACTCTAATTGCTCAGATTGAAAACTAGAGCTTCCAGATTCTTTCAGTAAGTGGAATGCCTTTTCAATCACCACGCAGGACTATTTCCTGACTTATTTGCCTCACCCACTTTTACCCACTGATGCCTTTTTCCAGATGATGAACAAGGTTTAATCACCCTATTACACTAATGGAGAAATTGAGGCTTGCTGCTGTTGAGTTGTGAAGCCAGCAATCTAATTTACATCTGCCAGTTTCCACTGGGCACACTTTTTGCAATCTCCTGGAACTGGCCTTCTATAAAATTTTCTTTTTACTATGATCCTTTCCATTTCAGTCTTTTTCTTCTGCTTTTAGGTTGGCTTATACATGTAGCTCCTAACCTCTTTCCCATATCACTTCCACATTAAGCCACATTTTTTTTCCTCCTTCCATACCTACTACTACTAAAGGCAGAAACAGCCATAGAAAAAGGGAAAATTGACTAGAGAGAGGGTTAGGATGTAAATATATTGTTCTTAATTCCCCCATCAAGTGCCTTAGATATTAGAGGATCCCTCAAACTTTAAGACAAGCACCTTCATCTAACTTTGTTAGTCCTAAAACAATTTCCTGATTTCCTCAAGGAACAGGACTCTTTTTGAACTAATATTCCTTGTTAGGTTTCTTTTACCATAAAACCCTATTAAACTTGGCTCAAGTAATTGGAAAAGTGAAAAAAAAAAAGTTCCAGCACTGGGAGAAATGGATTTTTTTAGAAAAAGAAACTGAAGAACTAACATGCTAAGCAAGTAATACTGTAAACAGGGGACATGTTTGACCTACTTTAAGAAACAAATATTTAAAGAACTGTTTTATATAAATAGTTTATATACTAACACAGTGCTTCTCAAACATCTGTCATTCATATAGCAGGCTAAAAATTAGCCATATCTTTGAGTTACATGTTCTACTTTGTGAATACTTTTATCTGCATGTTCTCTCAATTTTATTTCAGTAAATATATTTCTACAGGAAACTTCATATCATAAATAAAAAATAAACAAGATTCAGTCAACAAATAAAAACTACCAAAAGCATGAATTCAAAGGACCAGTACAAATTATCAGTTTCCGGCTACATTTTTGTTACTGATGGCTCTTTGCCTGAGAGAGATTCTCTTTTCTTCTTTCAGTAAAACTGAGAGAAGTTTGTTGACCAAATAATAATCTTGCATTGAGTCTTCCTTAGAAAATCAAAATGTACCAGTACCAAGGAGGTTTCAGTGTGTAACTTTTGCCATGCAGTTTAATAAACTATGCATATGAAGCTCCTATCTTTCATATCACTAGTAGTAAGATATCCTCAAGCAGAGCAACCCAGGGAATCCCATTTCTCTTACCTGTACACTCACTCACTCATTTGCTCTCACATGCACAACCTCTCTATAAGCAGGATCTCAGAACTTCTTGAAATGCACAAGGTTTCATTATTTTAAAATAATTCATATTTTCTAGATTCTTAGTACACTGTGGTGACCCCCTGGGATTTGTTTTTCTTTCTCATTAGCTAACATTTGCTCTGTATTTCAGAATCTGACTGTTCTGAACAATGCTGTCCCATTCAAAAACAAACTAAAGATCTTACCACACAGCTCCCTAAGCTGTCATTCAATATACATAAGTCCTACTCCTCAGAATAACTGCAGTACTAACCACCATCTCTGTCCAGCATTGCTGTGCTTGAAAGCTTCTCTCACTTTCAAGGTGGCTGAGAATCCTCCTCCTAGTGACATTTTGATTTCTTCCTCACCTATCTACTACAGGAGAAAACAGTGATGGAAATTCATTGCTGGAAAATTTTTTCAAAGCAACATAGAGAGTCATCAACGACAATCTTTATGTAAATAGTACATAGTAGATTCTTATTTTTACACAAACACATCTACATTTATTTTTAAGTACTTCTATTTAGATGTGCTAATTTGATATAAGTGTTTGAATTTTCCTGCAGAATTTCCAAACATGTGAGATAGGAAATGGAACTTGCTTCTTAATGAATTCTAAAATATGGCCATTTCTTCCTGTACAAAGGCACCAGCCTGCATTGAATCTTCCTTAAGAAATCAAGTTTACATCAACCATTAGAGAGGTGACTATGCATTTTCGGTGTAATTTGCTCTTCACCATGCTTCAAGATGACTTCTGGTGATGTTATTGGTGGAGGCTCCAGTGACAATGAGCAAAATGACACTGGGAGAGATGACCTGCCCTTGGGCTGTCCTCCTCTACTGGGTTCTGGGTGAAGAGTTTTATTCTACTGATGTCTGAGTGAAATCTTGGTCCTTACAACAAACCCTGTTCCAAAAGAACTTGATAAGAATGGGGATTTTGGTCTGTTTTGCTTTTTAACATCTCAACTGAATCCACAGCAGTTCCAGGCCCATTCTGGGGCATAAGAATTTCTCCATGAATTAATGAATGCAGTGGGCACTTCCTGTCCTATTGATCTTAATGTCTCCAACATAAGCATTGAGGGCCCAATATTTGTGGTCTATCTCCCCGACCAGCCAGCTCCTATGTCTCATCTCACTGGGGAGCACATAAATGTTCTTTTTTCTGTCAAACTTTAAAATATACTAAATGCAAACTTATGCTTCCAGTAAACAAGAGGTGGTCATGTTGTAGTCAATGTTAGAAAGAAAGACAGTAAGAACAACACTATAGCATGGATGAGTCATGGTAATGCTCTGTCAATAAATCTTTCTATGGATGCCATCTTAACGAAATAAAATTAAGAGTACTCAAGCAGGCCCGCAGCAGGCCCGTGGCTATGAACACCTGTCAGCTCAAAGCTAGGTTTACATTTTTACTTCTCTATGGCATGGGATAGCAGAGGTGAGGACTAACCACTTAACCTCACCCCAGGGAGAGAAGGGAGCAACTAGACTCCATTGTTACAGACATTAAGTGAAGTAGACCGCTCAACCTCACACTCTGTGATCTCCACCCAGCAGAGACCAGAAGGCTATTTCCTACCTAAAAATGGGAGCAAAGACCTGCCTTGACATGATTGGTAACCACTGTGTGAGGGGGTACATCGAGGCCTCTAGTACAAGGAAGACACCCCAAGAACCAAAGATCCTAAGCTGAGGCATAGAGAATTGTGACTGACTTGATTCTAAGGCCAGATCCTGCAAAGAAACCACTCATTCAACAACCTCAGAAAAATTTTAAAATGTACTTAGTAAGGGGTCTACAGGGTTTGCAGGGTCTCAGTACACAGATCAGACTTGTAGTGCTCCTTCCTGTTTTTCAGCCTCCCAAGTGCTGGGATTACAGGCACATACTACCATGCCCAGTCTTGTCTCAGTATGCTGCAGGGGAGGAGTCAGCACTGCAGGCTAGGGAGCGAATCCAGGATTTTTTCAATTCAGTGATTTTTGTTTTTCTATTTTATACTACTTTTAACTTTCTTTCATCAGTTTTGATATTTTTCTTTAGGTTTTTTCTCTTCATTTTTCTTTTTCTTTTTCAATTTATTCTCTTTCTTATATTTCTTTCTTGTTTTTATGCCATTTATTTTTCTTCTTTCTCTTGTTTATTATTTCCTGTGACTTTTAAAAACACTATTGATTTTCTTTTAATTCTCAGAAGGACCCTTTATCCCAATTTTCTCTCCTATTTCTAATATTCTAATGATTAAATTTTCAAAATTTTGCCTTTTTTCATCCTCTGGTTTCCCATACCACTTCCTTTACTAGTATGACTACTAACATTTATGAATCTTTATATAGGTATTTAACTTTATGCTATTTCTGTTTAATATTGTTGTATGATTAATAAAGTTGTTTCATTCAAAAGATATTTACTGTAGGTCAACAGTAGCTCAATATTTGGTTTATGCTAGTGTTCATAATACAATTTTAGGTATTCTATATCTAAGGGTGGTACTTTATTGGTTCTAATGGTTTGCTAATACTCAATTTGTATTTGATGTTGAAATTGATTTTATTACTATTGCTAAAATGACATGGTTGTTTATTTTAGTGAGTTTTCTTAGAGTGCCAATATCTGGTATGCCTTGGAATCATTAGCAAAATTGTGACCTATTCCTAGAAAACTATATGTTGGGCTACATACTTTGCAACTTTTCATCTCAGATAAATATAGGTGGTTGGATCCTGGGACAGAGGCAAAGGCCAGGAGTTAGCCATGAATAGATGACACCACTGAAAAGTAGACATTAACTAAAGAAATCTCTGTAATAAAAATAAAGACTTATACTACAACCAAACCATAAACCTTAACACAATTAAAGAATCAAACAAAGAAAATAGACATAGGATATAAAAGTCAACAAAGTGCTAAAACTGATCCATGGGGCATGTAAGGACAGGAAACAAAAAGTCAAATAGCTGAATTACTCAAAAGATGATCAAGAAAGATAAAGAAATCGAACAATAAAGAATTTGACAAGCTCACAGATGACATAAGTAAAAAGATAATAGGTCAAATAAGCAAAACAATCAACAAGTCTACAGAAGACACTAATGAAAAGATAAAATAGATAAACAAAACAGTGCAAAAGATTAATTACTAACAGAAGTGAATTAGAGTTCATGAAAGAGCTCCAAACAGAAGTTTAGGAGATTAAAAATTCTATTGAGCATATGGGCAACAAGAAGCAACCAACAAAAAGCAACCAACCAGAGTGGCAGAGCTTAAATAAGAGCTGTTGTCAGTAATTTACTGAGAGATACTTTTTAAACAATAATCAAGCAAGAAGATGGTGGAATACTGAGCAGAAGAGACACAGCCTGTATGATATTTGTAATCCAAATGCTGAACTATAGCAACAGAAAGAAAAGAAGGAAAGGATAAGAGAAGTGGGCCCCTGTGACCCAGAAAGAATCTGAATTGAGAATTAGAGCTATGGGGAGAGCAAAGTGAGGGAGTAAAATACACAAAAGGGAGGTGGCAAGCAGAGCTTTCTCACTAACCCTCTTGCAGCACATCAGCGACAGCTCAAACCTATGGAGACATAGTACCTACTGGCAGACACGGAGGCCCCCATGGGAAGCTGCACCAGTGTAAAGGAGCAGTGGACATGATGGATTGCAGTGGCTGGTGGATTTAGGTTCAGATGTCCAGCAGGGGAGGGTGATCGACCAGTAGCCTTTTGGAAGAGGGTCACAGATGTCAGAACTCAGAGAAACTGCAGGTTGGCTCCATCTAGTGGCTCCGAGGGTCAGGGTGAGGTGTAGCTGAGTTCAAGCCAAGTCAGAGAAATGAGTTATAGTAAACAGAAGGCACTCAAAGTGTTGCAGGCTGAAAAACTTGTGCTCCAACATCATAATCAGAATCAGAGCTACGTGAAAGTTAGTGGTCAAGGTCTTCTGGGGTTATCCATCATTGCCATATTTTTACTTTTGGTTTGCTGGACTTAATCAACTTGGAAATGGGTTATGTCTGACCCCTTTCTACCAGTGACAACAGAAACATACCCTTAAGTGAATTTTTTAAACTTTCTTTCTTTGCATTTTTGTTTTATATTTTCACTCTTTTATTCTCTCAATAAAAATATACACAACAAACAATTTACAAGCATTAATTCAGGAATTAAATTAAAATAAATATAAAATATGAGAAGACATAGAAGTAAGATACAGCCTCATACTTCAACCTCAGCAAAGGAAAACATAGGGGCAATGAGGTGCAAAATTGTGAAGTTCTCCTTCTTGAGCTCTTCTAAGTGGTAACAGAAAAAGTAACAAGTGAATGAGACTCTAGAAAAAATGATTCTGAAATAATTTATCAGATAACTTCTGTAAAAACGACCATAATTAAGGGAAAAGATTAGCAAATCTAGTAAAGATACAGGTAAAGAATAAGGCACTTAGGAAAATAATGAATGTTCAATACAAGAAAGAAATGGAATACAAGAAACAGCTTTAAGCAGATATCTAGGAGATTAAAAATTATATTGAAAGTATAAAGTAATAAATAGAATGAACCAGTGTGAGAACAGAATTTGAAATCTAGAAGACAAAAATCATGCTTAGCATTCACGAACAGAAACATTTCGTAAATATAGCAAGGAACACAAAAACTCAAGAAATGACAGATTGTACAAGAAAGAATAGAGAAAGATTGATCAGAGTTGATGAAAAAGCAGAAAAAACACAAATGACATGTAAAAAGTGTTCATATAAATAAGCACAGTGTCCTGCCTATGTCTACCACAAGCACAGAAGATTTTCTGGTCTTCATTGGCCTATCCCAGCATTACAGAAAGCAGACAGACATCAGACAGCTATGAGGAACTAGTGAGTCATGGCTCACCCTCGTCTCAATCTTGGGAGCTTTGCTGAGCTTCAACTCACCCCATCATCCTCCACGTCTTCCTGAATTTCTAGAAGCCATGAAAAAACCCACATAGTAGGACATTTGATGAGCCTATGCCAACTCTCCATTGTTGCTGGAGGCTTGCTGAGCAGCATCATACTCCTCCAATCACTGCCGAGTCTACGTAAACACTGGGACCTTCAGAAATGTCAGAAAGAAGGAGCAATAGGCAATCTCAGACCTCTAACCCACCAAGAACAAGTCCAGGAGACAAGAACATAGAACGTGGAAGTTATGCACCTGAACTTCTTGACATGATACCAACTTAAGTAAAGAAACAACTGCATGAGGATATGGAAGAAATCTGATCAGAAATAATCTCTCAGGGAAAGAAGGAAATGGCAACTAGATAAAATTAGAGGAGAATAGGAAAATGATGGACACATTGAATGAACAATACAAGGAAGAACTAAATTGTATGAAACAGATTCAAACAACATCCAGGACATTAAGAATTCCATTGAAAGGCGGCAAAATTTCTTGAACAAAATTGAAGATAGACTTTCAGATCTTGAAAATATCATTATACAGCTAGTGAATAGGAAAGGAAAGATGTCTTAAAAAATAACAAGGAACCGGGAAATAACAATTCAGCAGCTATAAGATGACACACACAAAAAAAAACAATATAAGACTAATAGGTGTCAATAAAACATCAGGATTCAACACAAATGACAAAAATAGACTATTGGCAAAATTAGTACCAGAAAATTTCCCAAGCACAGGAAAAGAATCTGACATGCAGTTAAATGAGGCATACAGAACTCCACTTAGCCATAATAAAAATAAATCTACACCTAGACAGATAATAATCAAGATCCTAGAGATTGGGCAAAAGAACAGAACATTAAAAGCTGTTAGAAAAAAAAGAAACAGATCACCTATAATGGAAAGCCCGTGAGAATCACAGTAGATTTCTCAACACAAGCCATCAAATCAAGAGCTTGGAGTGAGATATTTTAGTTCCTGAAAGAAAACAACTTCCAACCAAGATTGACATACCCTGGAAAACTATCTGTCACTTCTAAAAAGAAATAAGATAATTCCATAACAAAAATAACTGAAGAAATTCATAACCACCAGACCAACTCTCTAAAGAGTACTGACAAGTATTCTAGAAAGAGACAAAAATGACCACAATTTGAAGAATAACAGAAATGAAGAACCAAGCTGAGAAAACAATTAAAGAGAGGGGAAAAGTAGGGAACCTACAGTAGGAAAATAACATGACAATGATAAGATAATACATAACAGTTACAACCATCAATGCAAATGAGTTTAATTCACCAATTAAAAGAAGCAGACTGGAAGAATGGATTAAGTAACAAAATTCAACAATATGCTGCTTAAAACAACTGCATTTAACTCAACAGGAAATTCATAAACTGAAAGTCAAAGGATGGGAAAAGAGTTAGGTGGCAGGAACCCAGGAAAAGCATGGGTAGTTATTCTGGATGCTAACAATGTCAACTTTGAAGAATGAGTGATTAAAAGAGATAAAGAACATCACTACACACTTATGGGAAATCTTCCAGAAGAAGCAATAAGTCATAAATATATATGCACAAGCATCCAATTACATAAGGCATTTTAAAAGATATGAAAAATGAAATGATAAACAATTCAGTTATGATGTGGGACTTTAACACTCCACTGTCACAGATAGAAAAGCTAGGCAAAAATTACCAAAGAAATAACCTTGAGAAAAAATGGATTTAGCCGACCTTTATAGAGTGTTCCACCCAACAACATGAGAATATATATTCTTCTCAGCTGCACACTGGACATTCTTCAAAATAGACGATATATTAGCACACAGAGCATATATAAGTAAATGGAAAGTAATTGAAATTATCCTACACATATTATCTGAGCATGGTATCACACACCTATAATTTCAGCACTTGGGAGGCTGAAAACAGGAGGATCATTCTGAGTTTGATCTGTGTAATGAGACCCTCTAGTCCCCATACTAAATACATAAAAAAGAAAGAAAATAAATAACAATCTCCTAAACAACCAGAGAATTACAGATGAAATTTAAGTGCAATTACACAATATTTACATTCAAACAAAATTGCACATACAACTTACTAGAACTTGTGAGATGAAAGTAATCTTAAGAAGAAAATACATAGCGATAAATTCTCTTATCAGGATAACAGAACACGCCTGAATAAATGATTTTGTGAAGCACCTCAAGCTTCTAGAAAAAGAAGAGCAAGTCAAGCCCAAAGCCCAGAGAAGGTAGGTAATTATAAAGACTAGAACAGGCTGGCCAGATAGCTCAGTGGACTAAAGCACCTCCTTAGGCAGAGCGCAGCAGCCAGGGTTCAATCCCTGGTGTACAGTGCTGACTATAACCCTGGGGCATGAAGAGATGGTGATTGAGAATGGATGTGATGGGGAGTGCTTATAATCCCAGTGCTTGGGAGGTTGAAAATAGAAGAATCATTATGAGTCAGATCTACTTAGTGAGACCCTGTAGATCTTGTACTAAATACATTTTAAAAAAGGATTATAACAGAAATTAATGCGATGGAGATGAAAAAAAAATCAATACAAATAATTAATGAAAGAGCTGGTTCTTTGAAAGAATAAATAAAATTGATAAATCCCTAGCCATCCTTTATCAGAAAAAGTAAAGAAAAAAATCAAATACATGAAATAAGAAATGAAAAGGGTGAAATCACCACAGACCTATAGAAAGTCACAAGATTAGCAATGCCTACTACCAAAGTATTTACTCTGATGGGCTGGAAAACACAGAGGAAATGTATAGTTTCCTAGATACATATGAATCTGTGAATAACCAAGTAACAGTTAATGAAACCTAAAAGTAATAAAAAAATTAGCAACAGAGAAAATCCCATTTCCTGATGGATGTGTACCTGGGTTCTACAAGAAATTTAAGAATATTTAATGTCAACTTTCTGCAAACTCTTCAATGAAATGGAAAGGGAAATATTTCTCCCAAACTCATTCCTGGAAGGAATCATCAGTCTGGTACCAAACCAGAGAAAGACCCAGCTATGAAGGAGAACTACAGGTCAATTTCTATATTGAAGCAAATGATCAAGAAGATTATATACCCAACCCAACTAGAATTGATACCAGGAATATAGGCATGGGTCAACATACGCAAATCCATAAATGTAATAAACCACATTAACACAGCCAAAGTAAAACTATGTGATCATCTCAATAGATGCAGAAAAAGCTTTGACAAAGTCTAATACTCATTCATGATTTAAAAAATCCTATAGAAAATAAGAATAAATGGTCCATAACTCAATCAGATAAAAGAGATCTATGAGAAACTAGTAGATAACATCTTACTAGCTGCATAAAAATTAACAGTCTTCATTTTAAATTCAGGCACAAGACAAGAATATCCACTGTCACCACTCTTGTTCAATGTAGTTCTGGAAACATTAGTCAGACCAATTAGATAAGAGAGACAAGTGAAATCAGTTGAAAAGGAATGTCTGAATTTTGGAGGCCTGATTTTTTTGGTTAATTCTTCATATGTTCTAGATAGGAGTCCTTTGTCTGAGGACAGTCTGTTATAATTGTTTTCAAGTTCATTTGTTTTCTTTTTACTCTATTGATGATTTCCTTTGGCCTGCAGGAACTTTTCAAAAAGATTGAATACCAATCATTGATTCTTTTTTCTTTTCCTCAAGGCTTTTTTGTTTTCATGTATTTATTTTTTTCATTATTATTATTTTTATTGAAGAACAAATAACAATGAGACAGTTTCAAGAAAAATTAACAGGACAGATTCAACAAATCAATACATTGCAAAATGTTTTCATGTTTCAGTGTCGTACAATGTGCATACATGAAATTATACTTAGTTATTATTATAGCAGATGTTTCTAATCAGTGAATGAAGAGAGTGCAGGTATATACATATCTTATTTCTTTAGAGCATATTTATGTCACAGATTCAACAATTAAAACACCCTCTACATTGTTATCTCCCCAGTGTCTGTCCATAGTACTAGAAGCCAACATAATATCTTGTCCAACCACTATTAGTGCAAATCTTGCTTCTCATAGAATTATGCAGAAGCACAGCACATTTATCCTAATTGCATCAGTTTAATTGCACTGTTTATACACACACATCATAATTCTTCCTTTGCATTTCCCCTTTTTTTGTCTAGATAGTCAAAGATGAGCACTCCATTGTCATTAAACCAATTTAGGTGCCTGAACTTGGTGACACAGTCCACCACAGTGCAGCATTCCACAATAATAGTGAGTTATCTAAAGAAGTTGTTGACTATAGCCATTTACAGCTCAACTTCTTATTATGGCCCCATGTTATATACCTCATTTTTATACTTTTCTGCTGGATGGTAGCTTTTGTCTTTAATGAGGTCAGTGAAGTCCCCTCAGGGTTTATCTTGTAATCCTGTACCTTACAATGTAGATCCTTTGTCTGTGTCATCCATGTGGATGAGTCATGGCCAATGCTTGACCAGTATTCTCTCTGTGAGAGACTGAGAGAAAGTTTTATCTCCATGTGACTCTCCCCAGGCACACTATACATCATCAGTCTCTTTCCTCTGTGGCTCCATAATCTCCTTGATCAGAAAATTTGGGGCACAATTGAGTTTCATGATTTTACAGTACAGGTTTTCCTATGCTCCGAGTCTTCACTGATCTTGAAAGGCTAGGGCCAAAATATTGGCTGGCCTTGCGGCTCTTCTATTTCTCCAAATTTGATCTGTGAAATTATGTTTTTAACCATCCAGAAGAAAAGCTGCTTCATACCCTGCAGCATATGCCGTTCAGTTTGCCCTAACTATGTGACTCAATTTTCCTTAGTTGTTCTTGAACATTTCTATTTGTATTTCTTCTTTTGACTTCTTATACTAGGGAGACTATATGATATTTGCACATGTGTGTCTGTTTTATTTCACTTACGAGTATATGTTCAAGTGGCATCCACTTCAACATAAGTGCTTCAAGTTTATCGTTCTTTATAGTAGAGTAATACCCCATTATATAGAAATACCACATTTTTTCAACCATTCCTTATGTGATGGACATCTTGGTTGTTTCCAAGATTTGGCTATCACAAATTGTGCTGCTATAAACATAGGTACACATATATCACTATGACATAATGTTTTCAGTTCCTCTGGGAAAATTCCCACTAGGGAGCTAGCTAGCTTGAATGAGATTTCCAGTCATAGTTTTTTTAAGGAGTCACCACACAGGTCTCCACAATGGTTGTACCAGTCTACATTTCCACCAGCAATGGAGAAGTTTTTCCTTTTCCCCACAACCTCTCCAACATTTGTTGTTGGTTGATTTGGCTATGATAGCCATTCTTTCGGGAAAGAGGTGGTATCTCAGTATTGTTTTTAATTGCAATTCATAGATGGCTAGTGATGTGAACATTATTTCATATATTTCTTTGCTTCTTAATTTCATCCCCTGAGAAGTGTATATTCATGTCAGATGATCATTTCTGAACTGGATCTTTAAATTTGAGGGCCCTGTTATATCTTAGTTCTTTATGTATTCTAGACCGCAGACCTTTCTCTGATTGCTTATTAGTTAAGATTTTTTCAATATTTGTGGGTTGTCTGTTCACTTTGTTAACAATTTCTTTGACAAAAAGAAACTCCTCAAGAAGAGTTGATCCCAATTGTTGATGCTTTTAAGTGCTTCCCCTACAAATATGTTTGTTCATGAACTCTTTACCTGCCCCTATGTCTTCAAGAGTTCCTCCTACTTTCTCTTCCAACAGAATGTTTCTGTTTTAAGGTTTAGATCTTTAATCCATTTTGACTTTAGCTTAGTGCATGGTGATAGATCTGGGTCAAGTTTTAGTTTTCGGAGTGTAGAAAGGGATGCTTGCCAGCACCATTTGTTAAAGAGACTATCTTTCTTCCAGGGAGCTTGTTTGGCCCCTTTGTTGATGATCAGGTGGCTGAGTGTGATTGTAGATGCCTTTGCATCTTCTAATCTATTCCATTGATCCTCAGGCCTATTTGTTGCCAATATCATGTTGATTTTTTCACAATGACTTTGTAGTATAATTTCCAGTCAGGAATTGTGATGCCTCCTGCCTTGTTTTTATTGGCCAAGATTGCCTTTGCTATTCTAGCTTGTTTGTGGTTCCAAATAAATTTTAGGAATGATTTCTCCAGGCCTGGGATGTATGTTGGTGTCAGTTTGATAGGGATTGCATTAAATCTGTGCAACAATTTTGGGAGTATGGCCATCTTCACGATGTTGGTTCTTCCTATCCAGGAGCATGGAATATCTTTCTATTTTCTGAAATCTTCTATAATCTTTTTTCTTAGGGTGTTGTAATTTTCTGTGAAAAGATCTTTGACTTCCTTGTTTAGTGAATTCCAAAATATTTCATTTTCCATGGTGCTATTGTAAAAGGTATTGTTTCTATTGTTTCTCTTTCAGTGTGCTTGCTATCTATGTAGAAAAATGCTATTGATTTTTGAGCACTGACTTTGTATCCTGCTATATTACTGAATTTCCATACAAATTATCATAGTTTCTTGGTGGAATTTTTGGCGTCTTCCAAGAAAAGTATCATGTCATCTTCAATTTAACTTCTTTGCCTATTCTTATTTGTTTTATTTCTCTCTTTTTTTCTAATGGCTGTTGCTAATGATTCCAAAACTATATTGAATAAGAGGGGTAGAGGACATCCTTGTCTTCTACCTGATTTAGGAGTAAAAGATTTCAGTTTTCCCCTTT
The DNA here is from genome assembly GCA_004027165.1 of Ctenomys sociabilis. Classification (NCBI taxonomy): domain Eukaryota; kingdom Metazoa; phylum Chordata; class Mammalia; order Rodentia; family Ctenomyidae; genus Ctenomys; species Ctenomys sociabilis. Next base: position 31,935 of record PVKA01006617.1, on the reverse strand, counting down.
TAGGTTTTGGGTTGTCATAGATGGCTTTTATCAAATTAAGATAGAGTCCACGTATTCCAGTTTTCTGTAGGACTTTGAACATGAATGAGTGTTGGACTTTGACAAAAACTTTCTCTGCATCAATTGAAGATCATATGGTTTTTAGATTTCAGTTATTAATATAGTGTATTACATTTATACGTTTTTGAATATTGAACCATCCTTGCATCCCTGGAATGGATCCTACCTGGTCATTGTGTATGATCTTCTTGATGATTTGCTGTATTATATTTGTTAGGATTTTATTGAGTATTTTTGTGTCTATATTCATGAGGAAGATTTGCCTGTAGTTCTCCTTTTTGGTTGTGTCTTTCCCTAGTTTTGGAATTAGTATAATACTTGCCTCCAGAAATGATTTCTGGAGGACTGCTTCCTTTTCAATTTCATTGAAGAGTTTGTGGAGTGTAGGGCTTATGTCTTCTATAAATTTCTTGTAGAATTCAGCTTTGAATCCATCAGCACCTGGACTTTTCTTTGTCTTCAGGCTTTTTATTACATTTCTTACTTCATTGGATCATTGAGAGTTGTTACATCTTCTTGGTTCATTGTTGGTAATTTGTACCTTTCAAGGAATCTGTCCATTTTTTCTGTGTCTTCTATTCTGTGAGCATAAAGATTTTTGAAGTAACTAATAATTATCTGAATTTCCTCTGGGTCTGTGGTGATTTCACCCTCTTCATCCCTTATTTATGTACTTGAATTTTTTCTTTCCTTTTTTATTCAATGAGTTTGGTTACAGTCTTATCAATTTAATTTAGTCTTTCAAAGAACGAACTTTTTGATTTTTGGATTCTTTGGACAGTTTTCTTCATCTCAAGTGAATTAATTTCTGCTCTAATCTTTATGATTTCTTCCCTTCTGTGCATTCTGGTTTCATTTGTTCTTCTTTCTCTAGATGTCGGAGTTGCAACATTAGAGTGCTAATTTGTTCCTGTTCTGTTTTCCTAATGTGTGTATTCATAGCTATGATTTTCCCTCTAAGAACTGCTTTCATTACATCCCATAGATTCTGGTAAGTTGTGTTTGAATTTTTGTTGAATTGTAGATATTGTTTAATTTCTTGTTTAATTTCTTCTGAGTCCCATTGATTTCTGAGTAGGGTGTTGTTTAATTTCCATGAATTTAGTGAGTTTTTATGGTTTCTTTTGTCATTTAGTTCCAGTTTCATTGCACTGTGGTCAGATAATATGCATGGGATAATTTCTACTTTCTTGCATATACTTAAGCATGACCTGTGGACTAGTATGTGGTCTATTTTGGAAAATGACCCATGTGCAGCTGAAAAAAATGTGTATTCAGCGGTGGTTGGGTGGAACACTCTGTATATGTCCATCAGATCCATTTGTTCCAAGCTCTGGTTCAGTTCTGCTACTTCCTTTCTAATTTTTTGTCTGGTTGATCTATCTTTTTGAGATAAGTGGATGTTAAGGTCTCCTGTTAAGATTGTGGTCTTAGATATTAGGTGTTTCATGTCCCTTAAGATTTGTCTTACATAGTTGGGTGCTCCTGTGTTTGGTGCATAGATATTTATGAGTGTTACCTCTTCCTTTTGAATTTTTCCCCTGACTAATATATAGTGGACTTCTTTGTGTCATTTGATCCTTCTTGGTTTGAAGTTGAGACTGTCTGAGAACAGAATTGCTATTCCGACTTTTTTCTCAGGTGCTGGGGCATGTAGTATTGTTTTCCATCCTTTCATTTTGAGACTATGAGTGTCCTTTTGAGTTGTGTGTTTCTGGTACACAGCATATTGTTGGATTTTGTTTCCTAATCCACTGTGCCAGTTTATTTCTCTTAATTGGTGAACTGAGTCCATTTACATTGATGGTTATAATTGAAATGTGCTGACTTATGTTTGTCATGATATTTTCCTGGTGTTGTTTATTCCCTTGCACCCTGTGTTTAATTGTCTGTCCTGTTTAGTGGGTTCCTTCCATTCTCAATCATGGAGTTCTGGTCATTGTGGTCTCTCTCTAGAACATCTTTCAGCAGCCTGTGTAGGGTTGGCTTTGTCATCATGAAATTCTTTAGTTGTTCTTTGTCATGGAAGTATTTCACTTTTTCATCAAACTTGAAAGAGAGTTTTGCAGTGTAATAATAGTCTGGGCTGGAATTTGTTTTCATACAGGACTTGAAGAACTCTGCTGCATGCTCTCCTTGTCATGGTGGTTTGTGTAGATAGGCTGTAATTATGATGGATTTTCCTTTGAATGTGATCTGTTTCTTCTCTCTAGCAGCTTTCAGTATATTATTTTTGTGTCGGATGTCTGGGATCTTGACTCTTATATGTCCCTGTGTTTTTACTTGGGTTGAAGTTATTTCGTGTTCTGTATGCTTCAGTGACCTGAATGTTGGATTGTTTCTTCATTTTGGGAAGTTTTCTGTGATTACTTCTCCCCAGATTCTTTTTTTGTCATTTGTATTGAGTCTTTCATTCTCACTGATACCAAGTAATCTCACATTGTTCACCCTGACATCATCTTGCAGGTGATGGAATATTTTTTCCTGCATCCTCATTGTTTTTAAGAGATCCTTTCTCACCTTTTCACTAGCTGCACCAGCATCTTCAAGATCTGAAACTCTGTCTTCGATTTCACTCAAAAGGTTTTGCAGAGTCATGACTGATATTTTTAGTTTTTCTATATCTCTTTGACTGTGTTTCATGTGTTCTATTTCTTTTCTGTATTTTTCATTCAAGGAATCCATCATGTTTCTGATCTCCTCAATTTTTTTTATCTATATCTTCTTTAGAGGTAGTTATTAATTATTTTTCTGCAGAATTTCTTCCAAGTTGCATTTCCTCTGCATATCTTCAGATTTTTTTTCCGTATTTCAGATGCTATGATTTCAAAGAATTTTTTTTCAAAGAATTCTTTTTTGATTTCAGAAATTATTTCTGCTTTTGGTACCTTTCTGCTGTTGTTTCTTTGCTTCTGATGCTGTTAATTCATATGTTTCAGCTGGAATAGTGCTCTCTGCACTTGTTCTGGGTGAGCATTGGTTTTCCCCCGGATGTTTCTGCATTTGATTCTTTATTTCACATGCTGTGTAGTCAGATATTTCTTATTTTATTTCAGAAATTACTTCTTCTCTGAGTTCCTCTATACCTTCTTGGTGTTGGTCCTTTGCTTCAATATATGTTAACTCATTCATTTCAGCTGAGCTAATGTCCCCTGCACTTACTGGTGGACTCGAGGCCTGAGATTGCATTTTTCTCCTTTTCTTTGTCATTTTGTATAGCACTGACCTCTGGGGCTCTCACTCACAGGCCGAGCTGCACTGGGGCTTGTGTCGCCAGGTGGGACCTGGGACTGATGGAAACTGTCTCTGGCGTGGTGGGCCTGGGGCTCTCACTCACGGGTCGAGCTGTGCTGGGTCTCAATCACTGATTCTTTGAAGTACTTCACCTGTCGTTTTTTAAAATAATAATTTTATTCAGAAAAATTAGCAATGAGACAGTTTCAAAACAGGTTAATAGGAGAGTTACAATAATTAACACATTGTATATTGTTCTTTGTAGTAGTTACTCATAATACAGAATGCAGACATGATATCTTACTATTAGTTCAAAACTTTCTTCTTACTGAACTAAGAGAAAGTAACTGTATATCTATGGTAACTAACTAACTAACTAACTAACTAACTAACTAATTAACGTTTCCACTTGTCAGAGATGGATATTCCATTGCCATTCATATATTGTAGGTACATGAATTCAGCAAAGTAATGAAATATAGTCCTGTAGTCTACAATAGGAGTGGGTTATGTGCATGAATGGCATTGTGTTCATGAACTCTACTTACCCCTATGTACTTACAGTTTCTACTTACTTTCTTGTCCAGAATATTTAATGTTTCAGCTTTAATATTTAAATTTTTGATCCATTTTGGCCATAGTTTTGTGGATAGTGATAGGCATGGGTCTATTTTAAGCCATTGCCATGTGGAAAGCCAGTATTTCCAGCACTATTTATTAAAGAGGCTATCTTTTTTTCCATTGAACAATGGTTCTCTGTCAAAGATATGGTGGCTGAGTGTTCCTGTACTTGTCTCAGCATCTTCTAATCTTTTCTACTGATCCCAGGTCTGTTTTTATGCCAGTATCATGCTGCTTTTTATCATACAAGTGCTTAATAAAATTTCAAGTCAGGGATTATGGTATCTCTGCCTTTCCTTTGTCTCCCAGGATGGCTTTTGATATTCTAACTCTGTTCTAGTTTGATAGTAATTTTAGGAATGTTTGCTCCTGCTATGTGAGGTATACTAATTTTTTTTTAGTGGAATAGCATTTAATCTGCACAATTTTGAGAATATGCTCATTTTCACAATTTTCTTTCATTTTATCCAAGAGCAAGGAATATTTTTCCATTTTCTGGAATCCTCCTTGATCTCTTTTTTCACATTACTGTAATTTTTGTTGTATAAATATTTTACTTCCATTGTTAGATTGATTCTTAAGTATTCCATTTTTATGCTGTTATTATAAAAAGGGTGTTTTCCCTATTTTATCTCATTGTATTCCTTGCTTATATATATATAAATGCTATTGATTTTTGAGTGTTAACTTCCTATTCAAAAATGGACACCTGAGATATATATATACTTTGCAAATGAAGAGATACAAATGGCAAATAAATATATGAAAAAATGTTCAACAACATGGATCATTCAAGAGATGCAAATTAAAACAACACTGAGATTCCATCTTACATCAGAAAGAATGGCTGTCATCAAGAAGTCAATGAATAGCAAATGCTGGAGAGACTGTGGGGGAAAAAAGAACCTTTCTTCACTGTTGTTGGGAGTACAGACTGGCACAACCACTATGGAAATGAGTATAGAGATTCCTCAAAAAGATAGGATTGGAGGTCCCATTCAAGTCATTTGTTTCCCTCCTAGCTATTTTTTCAAAAGACCTGAAATCATAACACTACACTGATATATGTGCATCCATGTTTATATCGGCACAATTTATCATAGCTAAATCTTGGGGAAAAAAAAAAAAAACCAAAAACCCATAAAATAAGGAATGGATAAAGAAGATGCAACATTTGTACACAAAGGAATATTATTTAGCTATAAGAAGATAAATTCTAGACTTTTGTACATAAATGGATGCATCCATAGCCTATATTGTTAAGTGCAATAAATCAGATGAACATGTATGAATATTGTATTATCTCATTATTATGAGAACTTGAAAGAGAAATTAAAATCTAAAAGGTACAATAGATACTGTAAAGGAGAAAGATTCAATGGGAGGGGAAAATTATCTTTTGGAAGGAACAGTTAATGCTTAAAAATTTTGTATTCTGATTTTTTCTTTCCTCTTTTTAATTTTTATAACTTCTTTGTTATTGTTTTGTTTGGTATTTTTCCTCTTTAATTGTACCCATTAGTATCTAGTAATCTGAACAACTACTTTGATGATAGCATCATGTAATACAAAAATAATTGTTGAATTTATATTACTTTGTTTATTTAATCTTATATCATTTCAAGTGCTATTTTTTCCTCTCACTAATTTGTATTCTTTAAAAGTAAAGCTAAGGGTCCAGGAAGATGGCTCAGTGGAATAAGCATTTCCCTGAAAAGCGCAAGGACCTGAGTTCAATTGGTTGAACTGATTCTGAAAAAAAAAAAAAAGCCTAAAACTAAACTAAACTAAAAGAAAATAAAAGACTGGAAAAGACTAGGAAGAAGACAAATTATCATTATTTGAAAATGACATGACACTACATAAAAGACCCCAAAAACTCCACTAAGAGACTTGTTATCTTAATAACCAAATTCAGTAACATAGCAGGATACAAAGTCAACATTGAGAAATTAATAAAATCTTTGTATACAAAAAACAAATTCATCAAGAGAGAAATTAGAAATTCCCTTGCTACCTTAATAACCAAATTCAGTAACATAGAAGGATACAAAGTCAACACTCAACAATTAATACAATTTTTCTATACAAAAAACAAATTCACTGAGAGAGAAATTAGGGAAACCATGCCTTTAAAAATAACATCTACAGAAATGAAATAGGTAGGAGTCAATCTCACAAAGAATTAAAAGATTTATATAGTGAAAATTATAGTACTCAGAGAAAAGGAATCAAAAAGATTTCTGAAAAGGGAAAGATATTCATTGATTCTGGATAGGAAGATCCAACATTGTGAAAATGGCCATACAGATTCAATGCTATCCCAGTTAAAATACCATTAGTATGTCTCACAGATCTAGAGAAAGCATTTCTAAAATTAACCTGGAACCGGAAGAGACTCAGAATATCCTGGGAAACAAAGGAAACACAGAAGATATTACAATCCTAGACCTGCAATTACAGTACAAAAATAATATGATAAAATCAGCATGATATTGACAAAAAGTCAGACCTGAAGATCAGTGGAACATATTAGAAGATACAGACACAACTGCAAACACATTCAGCCACTTTACCTTTGCCAATGGGGCCAAAGATGTTCACTGGAAGTAAGATAGCCTCTTTAATAAACGGTGCTAGAAAAACTGGCTTTTCACATGCTGATGGTTAAAATTAGAACCCCATATCTATCACCATCCAAAATTGCCGAAAGATTTAAACATTAAAACAGAAACATTAAATCTCCAAGTGGAAACTGTAGGTAGAAATCTTAGAGACATAGATATAGGTAGAGATCTCATGAATGAAAACTAATATACGCAGGAACTACTTGAAAGAATCAACAACTGGGATGTCATCTTTTTAAAGTTTCTGTGCTTCAAAGGAAATTTCCAACAGAATTGAAAAAAAAAAAAAACTGGAGAAAACATTATAGCTGACTGTCCCTCTGACAAAGGCCTTATATCTAGTACATATAAAGAATTTTAAAAATCAGGCCTTCCAAATTCAAAGATCCATTCCAAAAATGGCCCTCTGATATGAATATGCACTTCTTAGATGAAGAAATACAAATGGCAAATAAATACATGAAAAGATGTTCAACATCATTGGTTGTTTGAGAAATGTCAATTAAACAACACTGAGATTCCTTCTCACCCCAGAAAGAATAGCTATCATCAAGAAATCATTGTGGGCCAGCCAAATAGCTCAGTGGATTAAAGCTCTTGCAAACATGCGCAGGGGTCTGGGATTTGATCCTGGGTCTGCCATGCCAGCGCCACCCTTGGGGCCCATGAGATGGGATGTGGTGGCACACTCCTGTAATCCCAGTTCTTGGGAGGCTATAAACAGATGGACCACTATGAGCTGATCCAGTAGTGAGACCCTGAACACCCTGTAGATCCTTCCCTAAAAATTAAAAAATAAATTATCCAATAACAAATGATTGAGAGGCTGTTAGGAAAAAGGAGCACTTTTCCACTGTTGATATTAGTGTAGATGGGTACAATCACTATAGAAATCAGTTTGGAGACTCCCCAAAAATCTAGGAATGGAAGTTCATTTAACCCAGCTATTTCCCTCCTGGGTATTTTTCCAGAAGAAATTAAAACACACCACAGAACTTATGTACACCTGTGTTTAGAGAAGCACAGTTGTCATAGCTAAATCTTGGAAGCAGCCAAAATATCCATCAGCTGAGGAATAAAAAGAAGGTGTGATATCTTTACACAATGGCATATTATTCAGATATAAAAAGCATAAATTTTAGACTTTTATTGGTAAATGGATGAATCTACAGACCATATTCTTAAGTGAAATTTATTAGACCCACATGGGCAAACATTGTATTGTCTCCTTAGTGTAAGAACCTGAAAAGAAAAATAAAATCTGCAAGCTACAACAGATACTGTGAAAAGATTATGAACCTGTTTGAAATGAAGGAATTACTGAGATGAGAAGGACAGGAGGGAGGGAGTGAAAGAGAGACATCTATATGAAAGTAGGATGGGTTGGATAATTGCACTGTGGATATCTGCTGGTTTGTGGAAAGTCTGTGCAGAGTCTCAATAATGGGAAAAGCTGAAAGAGTAAATGAATTCTGAAAGGTATAATAGATAGCATGAAATAGAAATCATCAGTTTTTCCAGGAGGAAAAACTGGAATGAAGAAAAAGACAGGATAGGGGAAGAGATATATTTATGTATGTATGCAGGATGGCTTGGAGAATTGTATTGCTGATTTCTGCTGGTCTCCAGAGAGGGAAGTTGACACTTCAGTGGTTTATTTTTTAGTCCTGTTTAATTTTATATATATATATATATATATATATATATATATATATATATATATATATATATATATATGTATGTATGTATTTTTTTTAATTGCTTGCTTGCTTGTATCTGGTAATTTTTTTCTGTACTTGGAATCAAACTCACAACCTTGCACTTATCAGTCAGGCACTTGCACCACTGAGTTATCTCTCCACCTCTCTCTGTGGTATTGTGAAGATAATTTTAAGAAATTGTGCAGTAGACCAAGCATTGTTGAATTCCTACTATCTTGTTTGGTGAAGTTCTATATCCTTTCTTTTTTTTCTTTCTTTCTTTCCTTCTTTCTTTCTTTCTTTCTTTCTTTCTTTCTTTCTTTCTTTCTTTCTTTCTTTCTCTCTCTCTTTCTTTTTTATTTATTTTTTATTTCTTTCTGTATTCTCTTCAAATAATTTTAAAAAATTAAACATAAAACAAAGAAGTAATGATAGAAAACTTGCTAAGCATGGACAAAGTATTTGACATACAGATAAGTGAGGCATCTAGAATTTCAATTAGCTAAGATAAAAAGATATCTATACCAAGGCATATATTAGTCAGGATACTACAGTCTCTGCACAAGTACAGAACACTAATAAACAAAAGAATCAAACCATTTATAAGGGAAAGCCAATGAAAATGGCAGCAGGCTTTTGAAGACAAACCCATAAGTCATGGAGAGTTTAGAATGAAGTATTTCAAGCTCCAAGAACACAGTCTCCAATCAAGATTGATATATTCTACAAAATTTATGGAGAAGTAAGATACTTCCATGACAAAGAACATCTAAAGAAATTTATGACCACCACCAACCCTTCCCAAATATTTTGAAAGATATTCTCTTCAAATAATGTAAAAAATTAAACTAAAAATTTTAGTCTAATAAAGACTAAAATTCCATGATACCTAACAAAATGAATCCACCAAGCAAAGCATGTAATTCAACAGAGAGGAAAGAAAATGAATTAACAACAGGAAAATACTATGACAAGGATAAGTCAGTACATATTAGTTGCATCCACCAATGTAACTGATCTCAATTAACCAATCAATAAAACAGGCTGGCATAACGGAAGAAGGAATAAGATCCAAGATGAGTGTAAGAGTGCAATACTGCAAATTGCATCATTCATGAGGCTGAGGCAGAAGGATTGCTACAGTTTCAAGGCCAGTCTGTGTTACACAGCAAGACCTTTTCTTAAAAACAAACACACAAATAAAACAAGAACCAACAATATGCTGCATACAAGAAACAAACTTAAGTCCATAAAAAGTTTATAGACTGAAAGTCAAACAATAAAAAACAATCCTCCTTGATACAGGAACACAGAAGAAAGCAGAGGTACGTGTTCCATTTGCACACAAATGAATTTCAAACCAAGAATTATCTGGAGAGGCAAAGAAGGTCACTGCATCTTAAGGGAACAATCCAAGAGGAAGAGATAGCAATCACAAATATACATGCATGAAATACCAGTGCACCTAATTACAAAACAGACATTAGCAATCATGAAAACTCAAATAAGTATTAATACTATTGCAATGGGAAGCCTCAGTTTCCTACACACACACACACACACACACACACACACACACACACACACACCACACAAGAAAACTAGACAAAATGTGAAGAAATAGCAGAACTGAGCCACATTTTTCAACAAAAATACTGAGTAGAAATCTTCAGATTTTTTTCCACCATACAACATTATGATATAAATTGTTCTCTACTTTAGATGGGACATTATTCAAAAGACTACAGATTAACCCATAGGTCATGCTTAAGTAAATACAATGGAGTTGAATTTATTATATGCATATTACCATGACATAGTGCAATGAAATTAGAAGTGAATCACACAAAAAAACAACTACCAAAACTTCAGGAACACATGGAAATTGAATGACACTCTGTTGAACAATCAATGGGTCACAGATGAAACCAAAGAAGAAATGAGACACTTTGGATAATTAAATGATAATGTCAGTAGAACATACTGGAACTTGTAGAATGAAATCATATGGGGGGAAATACATAGTTGGAAATTCCCTCATCAGGAAAATGGTGCAAGCTCAAATAAACAACCTTATGAATCTCAGATATCTTGAAAAAGAAGAGCAAGTCAGCCCCAAAACTCCTATGGAAATTCTTCTTTATTGCTGGTGGGAATGTTAACTAGTACAACTACTATGTAAATCAATATGAAGATTCTTCAAAACACCAAAATTAGAAATTTCATTTGACTCATCTATTCCAGTTGTAAGCATATTTTCAGAAGAGTTAAAAGGCATCATATTACAGAGATAGATGCATTCCCATGTTTATAGAAGCACAATGACAGATAAATCTTGGAAACATTTGATCAATGGATTTAAAAATGTGACATTTGTATACAATGGAGTACTATTATTCTGAAAAGAAGTGTAAATTTGCATCATTTATAGGAGAATAGAGACCACAATATGCAATGAAATAAATCAGATACACAAAACAATTCTGAGTGGTATGTGAATATTTTAATAAATTGAGGTATAAGGGCAACATAGATAAAAATATAAAATATGAAATATCCCATGGTTTTCTTACGTGAGAAATGCAGAGTAAAATAAAAAATAAAAGATAGCTAACAGGAAGTAGGGAGATGGATAATTCTCAAAGGGGAAGGTGAGCAAGAGATGGAGGGAGGGGGAGAGAGGTGGAAAGATTGAACAAAAGGAACTGGGATGTGTTATGTACATGGGCCAACTCCACACAAACAATGTAAATGTTATATGTTGTGATCATCTACAAAGACTTGGAGGAGATCAAGGGATGGGTGAGGACAAAGTGAGGAGAGAGAAAGGACATAAAAATGAATTAAGACATATTTATACATGCACCAATTCCATGCAGGGAATGTAAATATTATGTACTGCAAACAAATACTAAACAAATGTTCAAGTAATACCTACGACATCATCTGACCCAGTCCCCAGTGTTGCTGTGATGGCCCAAGCTCAACACAAGGCTTGAGTGAGTTCATTTTATACACAATTTATTTATTTATTTATTTATTTATTTATTTATTTATTTATTTATTTATTTATTTATTTGTTCGTTCGTTCATTCATTCATTTAAAAATGTATTTAGTACAGGGTCTCACTACATAAATCGGACTTGTAATGATCCTCCTGTTTTCAGCCTCCTAAGCTCTAGGATTACAGGTACATGCCACTACACCCAGTTTCAATTGCCATCTCAGCGTACCACGGGGTGGGGGGGGCTACATGGCATGCCAGGGATGGAACCCACCACTGCGCTCTGCCAAAGCAGGTGCTTTAGTTCACTGAGCTATCTGTCTGGCCCTATACACATTCTAAATGCTTCCTTTTTGTGTTTCAGACACATGCTAACCTGATATTCTATGTGGATCTAAGTGTGCACCACAGAGCTCAGATGGGTCAGGGATGAGAAGATATGTGCCAGGGTTTGTAAGGAGCTGGGATCAGTTTGCACACCCTAAGGAGTTTCCTGAAAAGATAATTAAGACCCAGATTTGAGCCATTGGTTAAGAGCTAGAGTGATGACAGTGTAGTTCTGTCACTCTGCTTTGCAACTCAACTGAAGTGCATGAAATGGAAAGTAACACAAAATTCAGAGTTACTGCCCCAAAGCGTGTGCAAAGTCCTCACACTTGTGAACTCCAGCAATGCCAACACCCGCAGCTCCGGCAATAAAGGGAAGTAGGAACACTGACTTTTCAAACCATTCAGACATGATTAGTGTGACTTGTGTCACCATGGGCCTAGTAAAGCAGTCCCTTGGAGCAACTCAGAGGTTGCTTTGGGGCATGTGTGAGCAAGATAGGCACCCTGTGTGGACTCATTGTGCGCACCTGTGTGTCAGCCGCCCTGTGTGGACTCATTGTGCGCACCTGTGTGTCAGCAGCCATCAGGACAGCATTGGAGTACTGTGTAAAGAGCTGATCTTTCAGTTCAGTGGAGGAGATAGATAAGATAGTATGACATGGGGAGGCCTCAGACAGACACAGCCTGAGGGTTCAGGGGAGGAGGGCCTGAAAGATAAGCATGTCAGGAAGTGGGAAGCTTGGAAGACCGAAGAACAGCATTGGAAGAAACAAGAAAAAGAGATGAGGGAAGGGAGTAAATGAGGGAAAGGGAATGGAGGGAGGGAGTTAGAGGGGGTAGGAGGAGAAGAAGAGAAATGGAAGGAGGGGGAAAGGAAGAAAGGAAGAAAGGGGGAAAAGGGCATGGTCATGTGGATACCAGATTTTGGTGGAAATTGTTTTGTCTCTGTCACAATCCATCACTCTCTGGGGTTACCTTGGAACCTTAGACAGGATGAACTCTTAAATCCACCAATTAGTTAGCAGCAAATTCATATGCCCATTAACATTACAAAGTGAGTGAAATGTGGGAGAACATATCAGTGGTATCCTCTGAGTTGAATTTCTAGATATCAGCTTCATCAATGAGAAACAAATTTGTCAATAGCTATATTCTGAATGAGCATTTTAACACCCCAAATATTTATGAAAGAAGCTGCATCTTCCTTTCCTCCCTTCTTTCTTCCCCTTATTCTCCCATTCCCACCTCTTCCTTCCTTCCTTCCTTCCTTCCTTCCTTCCTTCCTTCCTTCCTTCCTTCCTTCCCTCCCTCCCTCCCTCCCTCTCTCTCTCTCTGTCTCTCTTTCTTTCTTTCTTTCTTTCTTTCTTTCTTTCTTTCTTTCTTTCTTTCTTTCTTTCTTTCTTTCTTTCTTTCTTCCTTTTCCCTTTCTTTACACACTCACTCCCTCTCTCTCTCTCTTTCTCTCCCTTCCTCCCTCTCTCCCTTTCCCTTCTCTTTTTCCCTCCATTCCTTCCTCTTGCTTCCCATGCTGCTGTTTGGTCTTTGGTATATTTCTTTCTTGTCATGAGCCATCACACTGTCTTCTATCAGCAAGGCCCAGGCCAACTTTTAGAGTTTATGTTTTCCATTCAGTTTTTGGTGTAAAAAGTAAAAGAAGTAAATATACTCATGTTCCAAAGTCTGAAGAATGACTCCACCAAACAACTCATTTTTAGGAGTTCTGCTTATGTTCCAAATCTTCTGAAGGAAATTTCAGAGTCAAAAAGGCAGAACTCAAAAGACAAGGTATTTGTCTTGTGTCTCTGTTTCAGCATTCAGCCATTGTGATAGCTAGAAATAAATCAAGATGTGAGTTTGAAACAGATGTATTTCAATAAAATCTATATATATTTAAAGCATTTCACCCATGTATTTCTAAAGCATATTTAATAAACAAGGGATAAAACAAGGCTATAAAAGCTGGAATGGATTTGATATATTACATATCACAAGTAGAAATTTTATTATGACAATGTAATTGTGCCATTCTGAGAAACTTTCAAGAATTTACCAAACATATTTACTTGTGAAGAAGAGAAAAACAAAGTGTAGGAGTAAAGTCTAAGAGCTGAGTTTTAGGATGGGCCTCTCTTTTAATCCCTTTTGTTTTTTTGAGGACTCTATAGCCTAATCTAGGATAATTACCAAAATGAAATTTGGAGGATTTGTGAACACAGAACTGTGAAGGCCCTGCTGAGCTCTCACCCAGGTCTTTCTCCTGGCTTCTGCTACCTCATCATACCATCAGGTTAGCATTGCATCCATACAGATGGTCAAGGGAGTGTCCTTTCATTGGCCTGTAGCCAAGGCTCTGATGCCTCTGGATTCTTAGTACTACTCATGGTAACAATGTCCTGCTTGCCCTGTTCTACTTACCAGCCTGTGAACACAGGGGACTTTGCTCAATATTGTAGTCAAGTTACAAGGTAATGCATTTATTACTGGACATATAATTTGTGGGGTTATTTTATAATATGCACCCAAAGTATCAAATGCAAAACAGTGCAGGAAATCTGTCCAAACTCTACAGACCCAAAGAATTATGGGAAACCACTCAGATTGTTTCAAAGTTCACCCGAGACATGAGTCTGCTTACCTAGCACAAGAGTGCAGTGGTATATGCTTATGGAACCATGACTTAGTACAGGTAAACACACATGCACTGATTATAACATTCTTTAAGAATGTAAATGAGATAATAACCTGCATACAAATTATATAAGGAAGATGTAGGCAGCTCTTACTCTTGCTTTCTGCTCTGCTTCATTCTGTTTGCTATTGTTGGAGATATCTTATACATTTATGTTCTTAACTTTTGGATTTCTTTTGCAAAAATCTCCTTTGGGTCCCTCAAGTGGGCTGATAGAATCCAACTAGGGGACTGGATCACATGGCAATGTCCTTCGTGAGTTCAGCGTGGATCCCTACAGACCATGACAATGTCTCATGCAAGTCTGTATCAAGGATCTACACTGGAAAGGCCCAAAGGCCAGTGGTGGAAGTTAGGCAGTGCTCACCAGTAGGATGGATCTGTCCAACAAGCTAAAGGATCTGTACTAAAGCATCATCACTACAGTGATGCTCAAGGTAAGAATCATAGGTACTTACTGTAAAGAAATGCAGCCATCCTCTGTGACAGCAAGGTCCAGAACTCCTTTGATGATGAGAACAGCTGCGTTCACATAAGAAAAGCCAGTATGACAAGCTGCTCCAGGAGAATCAACAGTGCACCATCTTCCCTCTAGTTCTCTTTCTTATGTTATTGGTGACAACCCTTAGGTGGATCCTCCACATCCATGTTTAGTTCATCTCTGGGTTAGAAGTTGACCAACAATTAATCAGGTATACTCAAGATCACTATTCTCACATTCTCCTTTACCCATCCTTATACCACAGCACATTCTTCTCCTTAAAAATCTGGTAGAGAAAAAGGGCACATCACCTTACTCTTGCACATACACCTGGCACAATTTACATGAGCCTAAACCAAACAGTGACGAGAGCTCAGGAAGGTATGAGTTTCACCTATATTTAAAAATAGTCTCCAGAATGCCCTCACCAACTACTTTGTCAGACCTGGGATGCAGTGGCTTTTATAGGTATGGCATCATTATTTTTTTTTAATTTTGTGATGCTGGAGCTCAAACCCAAGACTTCAGATGCACCAGTTAAGTGCTCTGCCACTGAGCTACAGGGCCAGGCCAGGGGTAGCATTTCTGTAGCTTGGTAGAAATGTGGTGGCTCTTAAAGAATCCCAGCAACCATCTCCTACCTGGGAAATTTTCTTAAGCAAAAATTCAAACAGAATGATCCTCATTTAGAAAAGTTTTCCAGGGGAAATTCTAGCATAGACATTGATCTACTCGGGAGGAAATGGAAAAGGGAGATGAAAGTTTTTAAGTGAGTTGGTCAAAACAATGCAAGGATTTTTGACAAGAGGGTAGGAGAGACAAGAGGAGTAGGAGAGACAAGAAGGGTAGATGAGATGGAGTGTGACATACCTAGGACATGGGGTTTAATCTCACTGTAGTTAAGGATACAGCAAGGAGTGCAGCTGGTCAGAAACAGGGCCCTGTCCTGAGGGCTATGTCATGGTGCTGCCATGGCAGAGCAATAGCTGCAAACTCATGGGTTTAGGAAAAGGAACTGAGCAACACCCAAGACAGGGGAGAGGACTGCCTGAACAGGAAAGCCTCCAGGACTTTCCATTTCCAGCAGCCAAGTTACTCTGTGCCTCTGGGGCAAGCATGGGGCAGACAAGTGTGCATTAAAAATGTTGGTTTAAAAACTCACAAAGGCCTTGGATACATAAAAGGAGTCACAGACTCCAATGAATATATCATCAATAACAAGTGAGCTAAGCCTACTGAGCTTACACTGAATCTTAGTAGAAGGGAGAATTTCAAAGTGTACAGAGGACATTCATTGTACAGCATTTAATGAGTGCAGTGGAAGATGTGTTAATTGCTGTTGTACTGTAGTGGTACCACACCTTACATACCTGACTGTTTTCATAATTCTAGTTGCAAAATAAGTTGGGTGAAAACTAAATCAAATTCAATTGTTAGGCACAACATTGACCTTGTGAGGAAAGGTCAGCTCTTGTCCAGTTCGGTTTGCCACCAGCATCCTAGAGGGAACTGAGCTCATGAACCAAGATACCACCAAAGTATTTCTTTTTAGAAAGTAATTTTGTTTTCCAGTATTAGGGATTGAACTCAGGACCTTATGCTTGAAAGGCAGGCACTTATACTGCTGAGCTAGCTCCCTAGTCCTAAAAGTTGAGAAGGATTTTATTTTTGGCTTGCTCAGCCTGCCTTAAAGGCCCATTTGGTGAGGCAAGTGGAACTGGGGTTTGAATCGCAGTCCCCTGGGCCTGACAAGGTTTGTCCAAGCAGGTGCTTAAACAACTGAGCTAATCCACAGGCTCCCAGTATTTCTTTTTCTGTATCTTATTTTATCTTATTGTACACAAAGTATATATACATAGTGTTGACTTGTTTATTCACAAACATTACCATGATTCTGTATTGCCATGGAATCCCAAATATCTGTTACAAAGATGAATGTAACAACTTTGGTTCAGAAGATGGAAAATCTGGGTTCTCATCCCAGATTGGATCAATCTTTCTATATCTGGCTGTATGCCTACAGGCCAATTATTCTACTTCTTTGGACTTTAGGGAGAAAAAGGTCTGGGGAGGTATCTCTGTGGCATAAGTGCTTGCCTGGCAAGTTCAAAGTTCTGAGTTCCATCCCTGGTACCACATGCCATGTCTACCCTGGAATTTAGTGTGTGGTGGTGCACCCCTATAATTCTAGCACTAGGGAGGCTGAGAAAGAAGGATCACTATGAATGTGAACTGCATAGCAAGACCCTGTATCAAACAAATAAAAAAAGCAAAAAAGAAGTAGGTGAGTTTTATAGAATTCCCCTAGCTCTTAGTAGAGAAAGAGGAATTTTAGAATTCTTTTTATAATATTTTCATTTTTAAGATATATAAATAATAATACATATGCCCATCACCATTGTAAAAAAACAAAGATTACCAGTTCTTTCCACTGCTATCTTCTTCTGCATTGTTTGGAGACATTAAGTCCTGTAGTTACATGTCCAATATCCAGTGCAACATGTGACAAGATCCAAAGGACTTGGGTGGCTCTGTTCCTCAGGCATGAACTGTGGTTGTAGCTCCCACAGCTTGACTCTTGGGCAATCCCTGGTCCTTCCTTGCAGTTTTCTCAGATATGACACATTCCTGGTTTCTCCAAACTTGTGCATTCTCCACTGTACTTTCAGCTTCACACTCACAGCTTCATACACTCTCTTCTCAGAGGTATACTGCCTGGCCTCCCAGAACTTCTGAAATCCAGGTGTAAGCATTCCTAATCCACAGTTCTTATTTTGCATGCAACTAAAACCAACACCATGAAGATGATTCCAAGGTCTGCAGCTAACTGGAGTGGTAGCCAGGATTCCTTGTCTTTTGGATGCAGAGGCTTAGTACTTATGGAAAATAACCCTGAGGAAAAATTCCATAGGGTACCACCATTCTGAAACATGCATTCTGGGGTTTTCTTCTCAGAGCAATCTTTCTCTTATCCAATTTGAAGCTAGAGCTGGTAGAACCTGCTGCTTCTTGTGATGATCTTAGACCATCTTTTCTCTTGTCATCTTCTGAAATGCTTGGCTTTTCCTTGATAGTCTTCCCAGTGATCAATGTCTTCTCTGTTCCATCTATGCAGGCTGAAATTTTACTGGTTCTTCCTTTCTAGGAAAAAAATTGAAAACATTTTTCTGGAATCTTTTCTCTTGGTTCTTAATAAAAATCACTCTAAAATCCCCTAATAGTACTCATGCTGCAACATCAGACTATCTTGAGATTTTTTTCCCTAATTAATTAGTCTGCTGCTCTTAATCTCACTCTCAGGCCAAGTCTCTGGACATGAGCAAAACACATACAAACTTTCTGCCAAGGCATAGCACACTTTGGAGTCCAACAAATACTGCAGTCCTTCCCAGCAGAAACCTCTTGAATCTGTTCTTCACCAGCAGCATTTCTATCAGCATTCTGGCCTTCTGAACTATGACCAGAATCTTCCATCAAGTATGATTTCAGGAGTTTTAGGGATGCTTCTGTAGCCTGAAACTCCAAACCTTTTCAAAGTCTTCCCATAAACTAGTTCCAAAGGTTCCTGAATGACATGGACAGATAGTCACAGCAATGAGTCCACTCCTGGTCCCAAATTCTGTTTTAGTTACTTTTCTCACTGCTTAGACAAAATACATGACACATTCAAAGTTAAAGTAGGAAAAGTTTATTTGGCTCACAGTTTGGTAGAGGTTTCAGTCTGTAGTCAGCTGGCTTCAAGGCAGGGTATCTTGACAAAGGGCATTGAAGAAAAGAAACATTCCATGTCAAAGCAAGGCACCAAGCAAGCAACAACTGGCAAGAAATAACCTTCTTGCTGTCCCTTTTATCTTATCCGGGCTACCCATCCTGAAGGCAGGCAGCACCCATACCAACAGCGGGCAGCCTTAATCCTAGCATTGCACCGTGAATCCGTTGCAGTATCACATCCTGGATCCCGACAGCGCACACCCTACATTCACCCACTTCTGAAAAGCCCCACTTACAACCTAATGAGGATTTGTGGGACACATAGAGACAAGAATGATAGGGGGCTAATATTTCTGAATTCTCTTTATTTTCTAGATAGTCCTCTATCCAAGGAGCACTGACAAAACATTTCCTTCATTATTTTTCTCTCTGTTGGTTGTTGTGCAGATTGTTGATTGGTATAACCTCGTATATTGAATACTTGGTACATGTATTTATTTTATGCAATGAGGGCTACATTCAGGAAGTCCATGCCTGTCCTTATGTCTTCAAAATTTTACCAAGTATTCTAGCAAACTCATTGTTTCTGTGCATATGTTTAGGGATTTTATTTGAACCGATTTTTTTTTTTTTTTTTTTTTTTGGTGGAACTGGGGATTGAACTCAGGCCCTTGTGCTTCCCAGGGAAGCACTTATTCCACTGAACCATCTCCCCAGCCCCTTCAAATAGAATTTTTTGCTCAAGATTATTTATACAAGAGTCATATAAAATGGCATATATAAATTTTCTACATTGTTAAATATCATATTAAAATATGTTGATTCTCCATATTTGATTTTGTCCTTTCTCAAATTGTTATCTAAATTTTGAATGGGATGTTCACTAATGAAAGTATAAATATTTGTATAGGTAGCTGCTATAGTTTGTGTCTGGACTGGTCCTAAGGCCCTGTAACCACAGCCTCTTTAGGAGGCACAGACCTGTAAGACAAGAGGCTTAGTGGGGGCCTTCCGGCGATGGGGTGATGGGGATGTGGCTTCCTAGGGTGCTTCAGGGCCCTGGTCTCTTTCTCCTTTTCTCATTCTATGCCCACACTTGAGGCTCTTTGCTTCCTTCTGTCACATGCACTCCACCATGATGTGTAGTCTCACATTGGCCCCAAAGCAAAGAGGCCAATCTAGCATGCATTCAAACCTCCAAAATTGTTAGCTCTAATGGAATGGGGTGAATCAAGTAACTTTATATGCAAAGATATATTCTTGGGAATGTGTACCTGGCAAAGAATTGTGGCCATCAGAGTGTGAGAGCATATCCAAGTTCCCTAGGATTTTCCTCAAAATTGTTCTGTAAAATGATCCTGTCCATTTGCATTTCCACCAGCAAGATTTAGCATTCAAAAATCTAGACACAGAGGACTTGCTCTAGCTTCTCCTGCTTAAGGCAATGTAGCTTTTCCTTGACATGAAAAGGGACATTTTACCTAGTTTATAGCATGAGTACAGTGGAAAATAAGAAGGAATTGATATGAGTCATTTATTTTACAAATACTTCAAAACAGCTGTCACTAGAAAGTGCCAGTATATCAGACAGAGTGAGCTCATGGGGTTGATCCTCCGTGTCTATTTTATTCAGGGACTTATTACCCACTATCTTCCTTAATGATCAGAATAGCATTGTACAAAATATGAAATGGAAGCTCACAGAGAACCCACAGTGAAGCATGCAGCAGGAAAGAACAGGGACTCAGTGCTGATGACTGCCAGTATCCCACCCATTCCTGATTTGGTTCCTCTCCCCTGTTTACACCTCTGCATGTCAGGCTGCATTCTGGGCTCACACTGGGTGCAAATGGGGATGGATGATGCAGGGCAATGAAGCTACCATTGATAATCTTAATTTCTACTTGAGAATCCCAAGGAAGAAACTAATCTTTAAAACTCCCATATATGGAAACATTTTTAAATTCTTAGGAAGAATTTTTATAACTTCTTCCCTGCTATATTTCTGTACCTTTCAAATTCACATTTGATTATCAATTGGGAAGGTTGTCTAGGCAATAGTCTCTGAGAAGCAGTAGACACTTCTACCTCACAGAGATATGAAACCATGAAGGTGCTGAATTATACTGAATTCTAAAGAACAGGAATCTTGAGGGTTTCTTTTTTCTTGAAACATCTTGAAAGTTTTTTTCTCTATGTCAGCTACATAGTCTAATCCTAAAAGAAACAAAAAAAACTTGATACTTTCAATACACAGTGTGCCATTCTTTTTCTTCAGCAAGGTGTACTATTAATTCCTTAGGTTCTCAAGTGAAATGGTGGATAAGAAAGTGTCTCTAGTTCCATAGTGCTTCTAGGCACACAGAGAGCATGTTCATCTTTTCATTTTCAGAAGTAATCACTACATACTCCTGCCTGCAAGGCGATGAGTAGCTGAAGTCTCTTCTCATTGCTCTTCCCAAGAGAGTAAATGAAGTCATCAAGCCATCTGGTCTACCTTCTGCAGTCATTTACCATATCTATGATGGTAAGCAACCAACTACAATGGCAAGCAAAGAGCTAGCCACAGAAACAAAAATCATGGGGACAGTTTAAATGTTAAAATGTTGTAAGTTATACAGGGAGTATTTAATCAAGGAAATATAGTTTCCTTTCCATCTCTCTCACTCTTTTCACTCTACCTGTAGACTGCCATTTTCCTGTTGTGCTGCTTGGTACTTCTGACCCCTCATAGTGACAGGTGTTGCTCATACCTGTCAATTTTAGGAGTACGTACAGAAAAGGAGTCAAATCATTAGGGATCTTCCTCTCAAACCATATCTCTACTTCTCAGAGGCTCAGAAGCTGCCTATGTTTTAGACTTTAGCACAGATAGCTGGAATTCAAGATGCAGTGCAGCCCAAGTCTCAATTCTGTTTTCATGCACACCTAAGGTGATCAATTAAAACACAAATATTTGTTAAACTGGAGCAGAACAGACAGAAAAAAACACGCTGTATCTGTGTTAACTGGGAAAATTTTTACAGCAGAAGTGAGCAAGGGTGAAATCACTCCTTCCGAGTGGCTTCTCACCTCTCTGATGGTGGGCCTCATTCACATCTTCTAAGAACACCTTTTGCAGAGGATTTAGGTCAGAGCTGATTGAGAATGGATGGATCCACAGCACCCCGAGCAAGAGCAAGTACATAGCATGAAAACCTCATATTCTGTATCTTCTAGCACCATTTTTCCTGGCTCAAGGAACAAATCTTGACCACATCTGGTAAGCGAAGCACTTTCTTATTGAATGGATTAGTTGGAATTATTTCTCACTTTTTTTCCTTGCTGAAAGTATGTATTGAGAGGTCAATGGGAAGAAACAGACTTTAGTTGGAGTACAGATGTTAAGAAATAAAGATTCTCTGGGTCAGTCAAGAAAAGAATGCCTACATGCTGGTACATGAAGCTGACTTTGGGCTCTGCAGTACATTGGGACAACAGCCTATTTTCTAGCTCCTCAGAATTTTCCAGTGTAAGGTTCGAGCTGTACATATTTCTTATCATATATCTGACTTTCTATATAAATGTAGAAGGAGATAAACTAACTTCACTGCTGTGGTGGGCATGGTGACACATAACCTAAATCCCTGAGAGATTTTGCCTTGTATTATGGGAACATAGGGCAGGTCCTAAATGTAGATGATCTTCATTTGGAGTCACCAAAGTCATACCCTTTCCTGTAATGACCCATAGTCATGTCTTATTTGCATGTAATTTCTGTAAGTTTGCACCCTGCAGCCAGTACAGTTCAGCACAGACTGACTCTGAAGTACCCTTGTAGCTCTGCAGTCCCTCGTTGTTGGCTGAGACTGTAAGATCTGCAGGTGGTCTGTCTCTGATCCACACTGCTTCTGCACTTTCTTTTCCCAAGGTGTGGACCTTAAACCTTCCCTATGGTTGATTGCTGTGACAGTGAAAAGAATAGTCTAGAAGGCAGATATTCAGCTCACTTGGAACTAGATCACTTTTTCCTACACAAAGTTACAGAACAATTGGTAGTAGAGGTGTTCCATGGATAACCTAAAATCTACTGGTGATTGCCCTGCCCCAGGGGCACAGTGAAATAGCAGTTGAGACTGAGTGTGGTGGCACTTACCTATAATCTCAGCTCTTGGGAGATTGTAAACAGGTGGATCACTATGAGTTCAACATAGTGATGAGACCCTGAAAACCCTGTAGACCAAACTACCAAAAAGAAAAAAATTCTACTGATGATGAATTCGGATAATATTATTTGGTACAGTCTATGAGCGTTTTGAAAAAATTTAAGGAAAACAAGACAGTCTACATTGTTGGCTCTTGCTAAACTAATGGTCTCAAGAAAGATAAAGCAAAGTGGAGAACATTAATTTTCAATTTGATGCTTAGTGTTAAAACCAAAGGATTTCCCTGACATTTTACAGAGCTCTTTATGTCTTGTGGTGTGAGAGAGGACAGAGAGAGCTGATAACAAGACCCGGTGCTTATTCTCCAGAACAGACCAGTTCTAGAAAGGGTAAATTCCAGCTACACTTCAAGGTAAGATCACTGGTGTTAGTAGTAATTTCTCTCTGCGAGCCAAAGCTGGGAGCCAGACCAATCATAACAGAATTAGGGTCATGGACAGCAAGGTGGGGTAACAGGTGTCTAAAATAATAAAGGCCATGTGAGCACATTAACCATCAGAAGCCAAAGGAAAATTTAATAGCAAATGGCAAGGTTAGAAGTGCAATGTCCTTACAAAGAGAGGTCAGAGAAATGCTTAGGAATAGCATGCCCATAGATAAAATAGATGGGACACCAAGTGGGTATTATGCAATTTGTACCACTTAAAATATCAAGGTTAAGCAGTAAAATGTGATATTCTATTGCTTTTGCTTTAATCTATTAGTTTTAGCATGTCCTGATTATACTTAAAGAGAAAAGATTATACGTGGTATAAATAATGGGAGCCACCAAAGGGCATATCTGCCACACTGAGTGACCTGAAATGCTACCAGATCCAAGAACTTACATAGGGAGAGGAGTTTGCAGCAGCTCTACACTGCAGTGCCTGATTTTGGAGTCATGTATCCTGAGACTTTCTGTGATATTAGAGGTAAAGTTCTGGCAAGAGAGAGCATGTGAAGTCCAGTGGAAGACACAGCACAAACATCTATGTTCTAGAGTAAGGGTATAGTATCTATAGCACTGAATGATACAACTTCTGGAGCTTCTTAGCATGATGCTGGGATCTAGTAGAGATAGAGAGTTTATGCAGAGGACCTCAAATGGCCATGCTTACCAAATTGCCTAGTTATGAGCTGAGCTATTCAATCTACCAGCTCCCAAGACCAGGTAACTAAGTAATGCTCCCTTGTAAGATATGGCAGTATATTTGGGATTAAGCATAACCAGCCAGGAGTCTCTTTCCAAGAACTGTCTGCACAGATAATTCTGACCACCTGGGTCTCCAGTGCAATGCACCTGCTGTTCTCTTCAGCTCACAACTCTGGCCATTTGGTCTGTGATTAGTTGGGGGTGAGGAAAATCTTGATCGCACTTCACAAATGCATTGGCTTAGTTCTGTGAACACAGGTCAACAGATGAACATCAGTTAAACTAAAGCCTTACCTGGACTAACACTGATAAACAAAAGAGAAATAAAACCTTTTCTAGAGCAACTTTGGCCATTCACTTCTCATGGGAAGAGAAGCTGCTCAAACAAGCTGGAAGAGGTACAGACATCTGGGAAGGAAGTCTGAAGCAGCTGGTCAAGGATGGAAGGAAGCTTGCAAGATGAGAATGGACAGACCTAGCATATAAGCATGCGGGATGCACACGTGGGAGTAGCCATGAAGCCTGAGTGTTTTGTGCTCCATACAGTCTAGATCCTGTCCGGAAACAGACTACACAGTAGGGTAAACAGGAAAACTAGTCAAAGGGAAATAACTGCAAAATAGGTAAATTGCCAAGAATTCGAAGGAATACCAGGAATAAGAGATAGAGAAAGCTATTAATATTTTGAGCAACAAGGCAGAGCATCAAAGGAAATGGATCCCTCTTACAGCCTGCAGAACAGTGTAGCTGTGCTCTACAGGGCAGTCGGAAAGCTGACAGAAGGGTTGATGACCCCGGATGAATACCAAGAAGCCATCTGTTGAAATGCTGGTGAAGAATTTTGTAAAGATCCTGGGCACCAGTGACAGGGCCAACCTCATCAATATTGGGGCCAAGTACATAACAAAAATGTAGGATCACTTGTCCTAACATCAAGTTAGAGGTACCACAGCACAAAGATTTTACTACTTGTACAATATAAAATTCACTATGCATACAAAAGGAATGATATTAATACTCATAATTTACAAAAGTTAATGTTGAATATCATATTTTTACATAATTTAAAATACTTTATTAATGTAATATCTTGATTGATTATGACATTTTTATAATTCTTTTTTCTGCAAATGTATAAAAACTTAGCAATTTTATTTTCAGTGCTATAATGGAATGCAACATCAATTGCTCTTGGCAATGAAAATCTTTAAATAATTTTCAAGTTTGAGAAGGATAATTTTGCTGATGTAACTGTTAATGGAACTGCTGGAAGTATATTATAGGCCATGACAACATTGGGATAAATTTCTGACAAATTATTTTGAAGTATAAGTTTTAGTAATCTAGAGTATGATTCTAAATCTTTTTCTAAAATGATTTAATCTTTATCTAAATCAGTTTTGTTTGTCTTAATTTAATTTTAAACATAAATTTCTAAATGGCACTTTAATGCATTATCTGACATTCCCTATAATTTGTGGAGTTTGCGCAAGAAACTAAAATGGTTTCACAATTTGTGTGTAATTCAAAATGCTTGTTAGGTATTCTATGGCTGTCTTTTTGATGACAAGAAGACACTAATTTAAAAATTGCCTTTCTTGTTAATAACTGGTTCATTGGAAGGTTCATGTAAATACTACTTTTTTTCTATTTAATGTAATGATCTTTAAAATCTCAGTTCTATTTTAAGTTTGCAGCTCTTTTTTTCCTAATCTTTTAGAATCTCAAAACTAGAGATTATGAAAGCTTTAAAGATTTCTAAGAACTGCCCAATGCATTGACAACATCTCTGTGTATTTACTGAAAATTCATCTGCTGAGTAGTTTACTGATTGAGCACAGAATGCTCCTGTCAGGTGGTCAGGCCAGAGAGCCAACATGTGTACTGGGGAGACCAGGGAGGCTCAGAAGGGCAGGTGAAATGGCTTTTCACTGCAGGTCTCAGTATTACACCCACAGGGTGTCCCTGCTCTTCTCCAGGGCCTCAGCTGTCCCAGGCCAGGCCACCCCCTCAGAGTCTACAAAGTCCTGACTGACTGCCCTAAACATGCCTGTGTGTGCCAGGTGGACAGGATAAGTGCGTGGCACTCCTGCCTTCCCCCATCTGCTGTGCCCACAGCACTGCACCTGTGTGTGCACAACAGCCCACACCCATCTCCTCTGCTCACAGGCATCCTCACTCTTCACACTGGATTGTTTAGAATAAGTGGTAAATACAAAATTGTGGAATTATCAAGAATTTCAAGACAGTATTAACAAAGCACTGAAGCCAGCACTGAATGTTTGCAGAAGTGAAAGACTGAAACTGCAGTGGACCTTTGTGGAGGCTTGATGCTGGCAGAACCTGCGGGGAAGGTGGTTATCCCTGGGTACCCTCATGCTGCTGACAGCTACAGGGTCATAAGAGCAAGCAGAAGGAACACACTAGGATCAGAAAGAAGCATCCCTTTCATTTCCCTGAAGTATCCATTACTGACAAACCTTAGTATACCCTGTCAGCTGAAAGAGGCAAAAAAGGTAGGGTCCAGCTCTGGTGTCATAAATATAATAAATAAAGATGGACTTAGAGGAGTCAGGTGCTGGTCTAATTCACTATGGGAATTAGTGCAGTCTATATGACTAATACTCACAAAAACTCTTCACAGGTACTACACTGTAGTTGGTAAAGTTTTCCATGAAGATATGCACTAAGAGTCCTGAAATCACCATACATCTATGGTAAAGCCAAACAGTTAAGTAAATGAATAGTGAAGCCAGAAATAGTGTTTTAGTGAGAGACTACAGAAAAGAAAGAAGAGTAAGCTACAGCATTCCAAGCACTATGCCTTGTCTTAAAATAAAACCAGGTGGTCATTTACAGGGCTCCTTGTAGAGGTGAAGGATTCTAGGACCAAGCAAGGAAATAAACAAGAGGACCCAGGGCATTTGTAATGACTTAAAGACAGAAAGTGCTCAAACAAAAAACCTACAGTGATAAAGGTATATCAAGGGGAACCAGATGTCAACTGAAAGGGCCCAAATGGCTAGAATACATTTAAAAATATGATCTAAATGGCCTTTAACCAATGTGATCTTCTCAAGGCAAATTATGTAAGCTGAACCATCATAAAACTTTGGAGGAATTCCTTTTCAGGAACATTCCACAGAGTAACTTTCAGGAACTGCTCAAAACTGTCAAAGTCTGCAACAAGAAGAAAAGTCTGAGGAGCTGTCACAGTAGTGACTGCTACAGGGTCATAGGACATAACAGTGTCACAACAGACAGCTGAGGAGACATGCATGCTAAATATGGTGTGCTAGATTGCATGAGATCCTGGAGCAGAAAAACCACAGAAACCTGAACAATATGTGCATATCTGCTAATCAAAATCTACCAATATTGGCTCATTGACTATAAAAAAAGGTGCTGTGCTAATGTAAGATATTAACAATAGGAAAAACTCAGTGACAGGTTTATGAAAACGCCCACCACTATCTTCTATTAATTATTCTGTAAATTGAAAGTTTTGGGGGCCAGTCAGATAGCTCAGTGGATTAAAGCACCTGTTTAGGCAGGCAGAGGGACTGGGGTCCTATCCCGGGTATGCTGTGCCAGCCCCAACCCCAGGGTGTGCTGAGAAGGCGATTAAGACTGGGCATGGTGGTGCACGCCTGTAATCCCAGCACTGGGGAGGCTGAGACAGGAAGATCACTATGAGTCTGAGCTGCATAATCAGATCCTGTACCAAATAAAATAAATAAATAAATAAATGATTTTAAATGTTAAAAAAAAAAAAAAAAGATTTAGGGCCAAATAGCTCAGCAAATTGAAGCACCTGCTTAGGCAGAAGCTGGGGCTGGGGTTCCATCCCTGATGTCCTGTACTGGCCCCGCCCCCAGAGTGAACTGACAGGCGATCAGGCGATGGAGAGGCCACAGGGTCACAGGACCTGGTGGCATGCACCTGCAGTCTGACCACTTGGGAGGCTGAAAACATGAGGATCATTATGAGTCCAATCGATGTGGTCAGACCTTGTAGACTCTGTACTAAATACATAAAAAAGTTTTTAAAATAAAAGCTTATTAAAAGATAGATATTAGGAAGTAGTGACAACTTTTTCTAATGGGAAGAGATGGAGAAAGCCGGGATGATGGGAAGGGAAATGGGATGAAAACCAGAATTGAATTTAAAAAATGGAAATGGATTGCAGGTGGGAAAGAGAACAAGAACTGGAGGGAACAAGGAAGGGTGGGTGGGGAAGGGGATGAAAAGAATTAAGATATGTTGTACAATCTTTCCATATGTCCTGAAAACATGTACTAATAAAGATTAGTAAAAGATAGTTTACTCTCTTTTAAGCTTAGAGCTGATGATTAGTAAAAGAGTTTACTCTCTTTTAAGCTTAGAGCTGATAAATGGATGACGACTCTGATAGGTTGGTTCCTGTAGTAGCATTGGTCCTAGCACAAACACTAAACTGCTGTGATTTATATATAGATGTGCCCCCAAATCTTCATCTGCTCATAGGTAGATGCAAGGATCATGGGTTATGATGATCACTGGTGGGTTAGTTCACTGAAGCTAAATGTGATGTCGGGAGGTGGAGTATCCAGAGGAAGTGGTCACTCAGGTGTGGCCCAGAAGGGTCTCTCTCCATCACTGCTTTATTCTCTCTGCTTCTCTGCTGCCAGACCCTGAGAAGAAGGAGAGTCTGCTCCTTCCCTGCCTTGCATGCCTCACAGTCAGCTAGTTGTGGATTGAAGCATGAGTTAAAATGAACTTCTCTTCCTAAACTTGTGGGGTTTTGTGTATTTTAGTCAGGAAAGGAAACCAACAAAGACAATTACCACTAGATAACATACACTGGTCCAATGACCATCGAGGCTGGCTGCCATCAGCCATTCCAATGATGGCCTCAAAGAGCACCTGGGTGAAATGTTCCTGTGGCAGAATGGCATCTAGTCCTGGGTCATCAGCATGCCTTCCAGCTGACTAAGGCCAGCCTAACTGATGCCAGTGGTAAACATCCAATACAGAAGTTACAGGTGCCAATAATGAGTCATTGTCTGGCACCATCCTACAGTGAGAAAAAGTGGTCACCAGCGTCGACTTTACAGCATCGATCCCTTTACTCTGGTAAGACTACTGATCCATTCAGATGAAGTTAATTATGAATTCCTTTTTCTTTTTTTGTATTTTAGGGAAGGGTCTACAGGTTGTTTAGGGTCTGACAACTAGATTGGACTCAGAGTGGACCACCAGTTTACAGCTTCCCAAGTGCTGGGATTACAGGTGTGCGCCACCATGCCCAGTCTGAATCACCTATTTCAGCAAGCTCCGGGGAAGGGGCCACCACAGCAGGCTCAGGGATCGAACCCCCGGCCCCTGACCCTACTTGCAGGTGCTTTTATCCTCTGAGTTGTTTGGCCAGCCCTTTAATTATGAATTTCTGATATACGTTTGGCTTGTATTTCCATATGTAGGGCATCAGCTATCACTGCTTCCTAAAAAGTTATCAAGAATCCTCAAAGGCATCATATCAGGTCAAGGGACCTATTTTAGCAAAGGAATCTCTGAGTATGAATTTATAGACTGTACTGAAGCAGCTGGCCCACTGGCCTAGTAGAGTATTAGAACTGCTTGCAAACTGAAAGCAACAAAAATGTTTTATTTTATTTTGGGATGAAATGCTCTCCATGATATAGTATACACTTTAACCAAAGATTCTTACATGATTCTATGTATACAAGAAAAGTACATCCATCTGGGAATGAAAGGGCTAAAATAAATAGGCTTCAGTTCCCATTACTATGATAGTCTGTCTTGGGAATGCTTCTCATCACCTGAAATACAGGAGGCTGAACAGGTTTATAGTTTACAGCTTCCAAAAGGAGAATGTTTTCTCCAGAGAAACACAATAAAAGCCATAAGTTATAAGGTACAGGAATCAAGTAGGTGCTCTGGACTTCTGTGCCATGATAACAAAGAGGAATCAGTGTCATGATTATCAGGAGGAGGTAGGTTGCTCATATACAGTGGAGCAGAGAAGAATTTGCTTAGTACCAAAGTGCTCAGCTGGGTGCTTCTGGATACTTCCTTATTCAAGTTTGATTGCAAATGAACAGATGCACCCTGATTAGGACACCATTACCAGAAGTTAAGAGATGTAAAACCAAGTCAACTACAAAAGCCACCAGTATTAGTGACAAGGGATGTAGAAGAAATAAGGAAGAAGGATGGCAATGAGTGTTATTGCATTGCTGAGAGCAGTTGTAGTGGCATGCAATGAAATTTGACCAACAAATCATTCTTTTCTGTCTTTTTTTCCCTAGAAATAGTGGAACGATATTCCTTGAATACACATGAAGCAGAATCTTGAAGGTGAACTGCAGTGAAGACAGAAATGCACTCTCCAAATCCCTGTTCAGTGGAGGACTTATTGTTCTGGCCCTGGAAGTATAGCACAAATCTGACAGTTGTAGATACATAAACAGCCTTCTTCAATATCAGATACTTCTTGTTCAATTTCATGGGCCTTAGAGGGCAGGACATATCCAACAGCTAACCAATACATGATTCTGAAAGTCCAGTACTTGGAAGACTCTAAGGGAACTCTCAAAGGATGCTGCAGCACCATACTTCTTCTTGTTATGTTTTCAGGCTCCTCTTGTACTTTACTTTCTTTTTTTTACTTTTTTTTTTTAACTTTACCTTCTTTGTCTACCTAGGTCTGCTTTCTTCCTTTAATTTATTTTCATTGGTATTTGTCTTAGTTACATTTTTCATTGCTGAAACAAAATACCTGACACACAAAGTTAAAGAAGGGAATGTTTACTTAGCTCACAGATTGTAGAAGTTTCAGTTCATAGTTGTCTGGCTCCAGGGCAGGGTGACCTGGTAGAGAGGCACTATGGCAGGGAAACAATTCATGGTGAAGAGAAGGCAGGAAGAAAGGAAAGCACTGAAGTAGTAAAAAGGAAAGGAGCATAAGGCTGAAAAGCAGGTCAATGATAAAGTTTCTGCAGCTTCATCTTCTGAGAGCCAGCCAATTGCTGCATTATTTGGCTCCCAAGACAGTCTTGACTGGGATTATAAAACAGGGGGAACATAGGACAAATGGAAATTATACATCCAACCATTTAGCTGGCATGTGGCAAGTTATGCCCAAACCTGTGAACTACAACCAGCTCAGATCTATCAGGCAGAACCTCAGTGAAAACTGAGTTGACTTTCAGCTTTGGCTTGCAGACACTCTGTAAATACACTAATTTAGACTGAGTTGAGGGAAGGTCAGATCACCCTAAGTCAATATTTTATTACTTAGTCAGATTACAGAAAAAAATCCTGAAAAGTCCAGCTGATTCCACAAACTCA
The DNA here is from genome assembly GCA_004027165.1 of Ctenomys sociabilis. Lineage (NCBI taxonomy): Eukaryota > Metazoa > Chordata > Mammalia > Rodentia > Ctenomyidae > Ctenomys > Ctenomys sociabilis. The sequence continues at coordinate 787 of PVKA01006617.1, read as the reverse complement.
TCCAAAGAAGTCAATTGGTCAATGAAGCCTATGTAATGTTCAATAATCATGATAAAGTAGCAGACAAATGAGAACTGGATAAGGAAAGAAGGCAGCTAAAGCTTCTCATGCTATTTGATAAGGTTCATGACAGTCATTCCTCACCAGGGGAATGTGAGGTAGCCCAAAGAGTGATGGAAACAAGTTAGAATGCTTCAAATGTAAGCAAATAGGGCACTGGGCAAAGGGGCACCCATAGCAACTATCTAGTCCTTGCTGGACTGGTCAGAGCTTGGATGATGAACCTTCACATTGGAAGAGGGACTGCCTTCATTCCCAAAAAGGGTGTGGTCATCGCTTACCACTCTGGCCGGGAAAAAGGTCCCAGACAGTGAACGGTGACAGCTCCCAAAGCAGTTTTCAAGCTTCCATGCAAGAGTATCATAATTAATTCACAGGAGTCTTGGATAACTTTAGCTGCAACAGTCAAATAAATTATATTCTCAGTGACACTAGGAGGACTTATTCTAGTTTCTTACTAGGTTGAGCTTCACCTTAGTTTAATGTTGTGGGCCTTGAGGGAGTTAATCAGACAGCTTTTTTTCCCTACTCCTCTTCCGAGCTGCTGCTTGGAAGAGTTTCTTTTCTAAGGTGCCTTTATGGTGATACAGGAGTGTCCCATACTAATAACTGGAAGAGATATACATTTCTTACTCAAGTCCACTCTGATAGTCAGACTTCCAGAAACCCACATCCTTGTTGCTAGAAATCTGCCCTACCCTACCCTACCCTACCCTACCCTACCCTA
>PVKA01006616.1:0-82511 GCA_004027165.1 Ctenomys sociabilis | reverse complement strand
ATAACAATACAAAGTAGTATCCCTTACCAAAGGACTCCAGTTATTAACATTAAATAATATTTCTTCACTTTGACTAGCCTAAATCTTTCAGTGTGTGTTTTCCAAAATAAGAACACAGTCCCATGTCACCAAATGCATCCATCCAAAGACATTAATCATTGTCCAGCTATCCAATATGTAGACTTTATCATATTTCACCAACTGTACCAGTTTTGCCTCTTTTTGCGATCACTTCCAACTTCAAGTGCAGCTCATGAGTTAGATTTTACAGTCATAGCTCATTTGTCACAGTTACAGTAATCATATCTGATCTCAAATTAAATAGTTATTTAACTATTGTCTGGCTTCAATGGTCTTGACAGCTTAAAATAATGAAAGGCTTAATTTTTTTTTTGGAAAGACTTAATTTTTATGTGTGTTCCTCAACCTAAGAGTATGTATTATTTCCTTGAGGCTACTCTCATCTTTTGATTTTTGGACAGTAACAATACAGAAGTGACATCACGGTCTTTTCAAAGCATTGCACTCCACGGTACTCTGTCTCCTCAGCTCACTACCAACAAAGCTGACAGTGATTGCCAGGCCCATGAGACCTCTTCATGGTAAAGCCACCATTTTCCTTTGTGGTAACTGAAAGTACATTTTGGAGTGTGGGGTGGGAGTGTATTAATGCATTTTTTGTATCAAAACTTCAACAACAAGCCTTTGCATTCTCTGAGGGATTCCTCAGAGAATGGAATAAACTCCTATTATAAATATTGACAAATCTATACTTATTACTTAGCATTCTACAATGAGAAAAATTTCCCTTTGTGTTGCTCTGGGTTGGAGACAGCAAAATTTTAGAGACTTGGTGCTAAAAATCTAGCCCAAAACCCGTGCATTGATTGAAAAATACCAACACTGCAACTAAACCTTTGTACAACCATTTTAGTTCATAACAAACAACTCACATACTAACTCCTTTTGTCTTAAAAGAAAGACACAATAACAGAGCTTCCAAAGGGTACAAACAGGTTTCTATCCAAAGGGAAAGTTTGCATTTGGCATGATTTTGCACAATTAATGTGACTTTTGCTGTGGTGTGCATGCTAATAACTTGGCACACCCTGGCTCTCACTTTGTTAATTTGAGAGCAGCATGTGCAGCACTCAGGTGTCGGTTAGTCTGTTTCTTGTAACAGATTTGACATAATTCAAAGCTAAGAACAGCTGTTCACAGGCAGAAGATGCTCTAAATGACATAAGCAAAGCAATCCCAGGTGTTTTCATTGACTTAAAATTATTTAGTAGAGAATTCCACACTTTAAGGATTTCGTTCTCAGAATTACCAACTGTGCTGTGCTCTGTCATCCCTTCCTATGCTATCTTCTCTGTTTTCTCAAGTGTTGTGCACAGATTAAAGAATTTATTTTCCAGGTAGCGATTCTTAAAATTCTAGTAACTCTATTTTCAGAATTCCAAAACTTAACCACTGTACACAGGAAAAATCAAGTTCTTCAAATTTGGCTTTATCTGGAAAAGAAAACACACTGTTATCCCCATCCTGTTGATATCTGTCACTAAAATTCGCTTTGCAGCTTCTATAATGCTAGAAAATTTCTTGTAGGATTCCTGATGGTTTGTAGGGTTGTCTGAAAGTGCTGTAGAGTTTTCTAAATGCCTTTTTAGATCTGAAAAATATTTCACATGCCCACTTTTAAAGTCCTCGTTTCAAAAACCTTCAGTGTTCTCTGAAATTATTTGATATCGCTTGTGCTGTTTTCCCAAAACTGTGTACACTTTTGTTCAGTACATGATTTTGGGTCCTGAAGCTACCATGTGTGGGAAGATGGTTATCTTTTTGCTTTGTTTTTTTGTACCAGGAATTGAACTCTGGACCTTGTGCTTGCCAGGTAGGCACTGTGCTTCTTAAATCCTATCTCTGGCTCTGTTCACTACATTGAAATGTAGTGGAAAATGTGGAAAAAGCATGAAGTGTTTAAACCAGGGCATATCAGTGAGGTGTGACGCGTCTTGCCTTTCACATTCATAGGCAGCCTCATTTCATCAAAGCAGGCTATAACTCTGCAGGATTTGTCCTCTACCCAGCTACTAGAAATTATTATACATAAGTAGAGCATTGTGCTTTGCCTACACCTCATCAAGAAGTGCTCGAAACTGCTGAAAATTAAGAACACAAGTAATAAAGTAATTCACTACTTTTGTGACATCTGTGAGAATATCATCTAATCTTTCAGCTTGCCCTGGCACAGAGAGCTTCTTGATATATAATATAATTCTTTAAAAAAGGATTATATGAAACAAGATATTAACCCCACCTGGTAGAGGTGGAGTTAATGACCATCAGTAGCAATAGAAACCATCTTTTTCTGGTTTGTGCCTTCAGACCAAAAAAGAACTTCTATTACAACATTATAGATATCTTGCCCTTGTGTTCTGGCAGGCAAACTCACCAGTTTTACCAGCTTTTTCTCATGATGTCAGCTACAAGATAGCACAAAATTCCTGCTAGGCTTGCATGCCTATTTATATCTGCCTTTTCATCCAAGCAGATGGAGTCACAGGCAGTCTCTTGTAAGTCACTTGTGAGCTACTCACACCATCACTTGGCATGAGCAGGGTTCAATCATTAATAGTATTTCTGTTAAGCAGCATCTCAAGGTATGTGTTATATCAATGTTTGGAAAATTACAAGCAACAGAATTACTCCCAGAGATAATGGTCATTTTGATAAAATGCCCATGAGGGTGGGACTAACCATGTTTTGCTATGCATAATAAAATGTGAAAACTGGTAGCTCTCAGATGATTTGTTTTAGAAAGTGAGTTGCAAAAACTAAAATAGTGGGAATTATATCATCTGAACTTCTCTTTAAAGAATTCTTTCAGTTCCACCAAGTTCAGCAACACTTTCTCAACGGGTGTCAAAGTTCCATGTGGCAGTTGTTGTGCAACACACACTTTCACCACACAGAATATATAACTTCATGCTCAATCACTCCTAGTGACTTTGAGCAGGCCTCAGCTTCCACTTTATGTTCTCAATTTTGCATACTTTTCATAGTTTCAAGAGTTGCATCTACAAAAACAAAACTTTAAAAAAATGAAGTACCTAATAGAAAGCTAGCCCTATACCAAAAAGAGCTAACATGATTAGTTGCCAGTAAGAATGGTTATTCCCTGACTCAAAATCCTACAGCCATGATTCTCAGCTGTATTTCCTCCTTGATTTGCTGACCAATGCAAGGGGATAATATCCGCTGACTCCCAGATTTTGGCCTGCTCTCAGAAAGGCATCTGAGTGCATTTCTTTTCTTATGGGGCCTTCTGCTAAAATCAATCAGTAGTAGCAAATATCTATGTACTTTATTGCTTTCATAAATTCTTCACAAACAACTAAATATGATGCCAGTGATTCAAATATACCAGTGGGACAGCACATTAAAATGATTTCTGCCTCTTAATGATGACATCTCTTTGCTAAACCTTAGATATTATATTTCAGTTTTTCACGAGAAAACTCAGAGCTAAACTCTTCTATTGATAATAGCAAGTATACTGAAATTCACAGTCAGTACAGCAAATATATATATATATTTCCATATATGGCAGTATGCTAACCAGCGATACAGAAGTTCAGATGAATTGTAGCTTATGATTTGTGGCTTCTGATGTCAGTCTCTGGTGCTGCTACTCCTTTCTTAGCATGCACATAGCCATTATATACCCTGTTATCTGATGTTCAGCTGCCAGAGTGATGTAGGGGTGACATGCTTCCCATGTCAACAGAGGGGGCTCTGTATTCCTATCACAATACTTTTCCATAGGTTTGCCCCTAGTCTTCTGGGTTCTCCATGTAAATAGATTCAATAGAATCTATTTGTGCCTCTACCTGTCCATTTATATAGGTCTAAATATGTTTAGATCTATCTTTATATATAAATCTATCTGTGGATACAGATATCTATATCTATTGGATATAAATGAATATATACACATAGTTCCATTGGTATAAAGCCATAGATAGATAGATAGATAGATAGATAGATAGATAGATAGATAGATAGATAGATGTAGTTAGAGATAGAGATACAGATATAGATATATAGATAAAATTATAAGTGTTATGGTTTCTGTCTAGTTTTCCCCCCAAAGCCCCATACAGTCATGGCACAGGACTTCTAGTTTGTGATTAACTCACAATCCACAGGAATTATGGATTGAGTACTGCTGCAATTATGGATGTGAGTGCTACACTCAGCCTGGGGCAGATGAGGAGGGGAAAGGCTTTCTCTCTGTAGCCATTGTTGCTGCTACTCCTCCCATTTTGCTTTCTTACTCTTTGCCACTGCCATGAAAGGTTGTTTTCTGCCATGTGCCACTCTGCCTGGGAGCCAGCTGCATATGGCCTGACACCTTTAGCAACTGTGAGCTAAACAGTTGAACCTTTCCTTCCTTCATTTTGGGTATCAGGTATTTGTCCCAGCAATGAGAAAGAGTAACTGAGACAATAAGGAACCAGATCATGCATTTATGGAGACTGAGGAGTCTCAGCTAGAGACTCAGGCATAGTTCCAGTCCAATATGAAGACCTGAGAACAAGGAGAGCTGCTGGTGTGAATTCTAGGCAGAGTCCAGAGATCTAAGCCAGATCAATCAATGGTGTTTGATTCAATTCAAGTCTGTTATGTAAGCCTGAAGATAGGCAAAGAGAGTTCATTTTCTTTTGCAATATTTTGTTCTGCTCAAGCCTTCAAATAATTAGTTACAGCCTACCCATATTGAGGAGTGAAGTCTACTTTATTAATTCTGCTGAGTCCAGTGTTATTCTGCAAAGATCCTCACAGACGCACCAAGAATGATGTTTAAGCAAATATTCGGAAACTCCACAGTTCATTCAAAGTGATACATGAAATGATTTATTATAAGTTTACCCTTTGTCAACATGGCACCAATATGCATCTGCATAAACCATACTTTGCCTCCAAATTAAGATAAGACATTTATAATTCTACTTAACAGATATGATTCTCTATATAACCAAAAATACACTAATCTTTTCCCTAGAAGCAGAAGCAAAGTCTTTGAATAATGTTTACTTTTTTATTTGATATCTTAAGAGTTTAAGAACTATAATGTAAAATTCACAATACTTAAAATCCATAATATAAAAGTTGATATAGCTTGTTATATAATAAGATAATAAAAGAAAGAGGAAAACAAAACTATTTATATATAAATATAATCATAATGTAGTAAGGAGAAACTAATCATGGCAATAACAGTCCTCATTTCTATAATTAGGCATGCAGTTCAAAGTGGTATTGATGACTATCTTCTTCCACTGTTCTTCCTGTGTTCTGCTGGTTTTCAGCAAGACCCTTGTTTGGTCATGGTTCTAAACCATTATTCTATATCCAAATCTTTATTTTTGAAGGATATAAGTCTTTCAAAATCCTTCCTGGATCAGATTGTAGCTTTCCAGAAATGATATAGCACAGAGAGATGTACTTTTTTCATAAATAATGTTCTCTACTCCACTGTGGAGCAGCTTTGCAAGTTCTCCTTGGGTGTCAGCACTGATCATCCTCATCAGCAGAGTAACTCTTCTTTCCCTTTTGATTCAGAAAAGTAAAAAAGTCCAAAATAATCAGGAGCAGTTGCAGCTTCTAATTCCATGAAAATATTGTTATTTCCCCAGGAAGAAGCAGTCCTCCCTTTAGAAATAAAATCTCTAGGCCAGTAGAACATAAGGTCATGGGAGCAGGAAACAAAAATGTTGGTATTGAGTTACTAGGAGAAATAGTGAGTAATACCACTCCCTTTTCTACTTCTTGGCTCTGGTCTTATGAATTCTGACTATGGGAGAAACAGCATCTTAGATAGGACACTGACTGAGAGCATATACATTATCTTTCAGCATAGTATCTCCTAGCTTGTGCTGTAACAGTCTCCCAAGGATGATTTTAATGCTCTATCAAATTAGCTGTTTAGGGACTAAAACAGTAAGATCATTGAATTGTCTGACAACTGGCCCTTTCCCACACTTACTATGAAATGAGTTCCTTGATCAGGATTGATCTTGTGTGAAATCCCATATTGGTAAATAAAACCTTGCATGTAGGTAAGTCAAATGAATATTTAAAGTGTCTATATCAGTAAAAATAAAACCTTGCTTCTTCCATAATGAAAGCAATCGAATACAACTGATCTGTTACTAAGTAACTGGCTAATCACCCTGGAGTGATTAGCACAATGCTGTGCCAAGTACTCAGTCTTGTTCTCTGCCACTGAGAGAGTGTGTACTTAACAGTGGCTATACCTCCATTGGCCTTGATGAACACTTATGTACTGTAGAGTCTACCCATAACCTTTATCCCTGTAACCATCGGTACCTTGTTCATTGATCCATGCATGATTGACAGGAGTGGTTGAAGAAAGGGGCTGACTGGTATTCACATAATGAGTTCATTTAGTAATTAATGACTTGTGTCCATTTGATAAGTAGAATCCTCCACTGCAAAGACAACCCAAAGTGAACATAAATAAATACAGGACATGGATATCTTTATATTTTTGCATTTTAGGAAGGCAACACTTTTGTGTTTGCTCAAATTTCCTTTTTATAGAATCTGATTCTTTGTTAATCCATGACATCATTTGAACAATATGCACACTGCAAGATGGAAGTGCAAGATACTCTGCAGTATAAGGAGCCACAGAATGAGATTTTACACTTGATTTTCAGTAGTCTCTAACCTGAGGCTACAGGAGATAAGGGTAATCTTCAGATAAAGTTTTTAGATTGTTTATGTGGTGCTAAAACAGATAGTGAATTCCTGGTACCATCTTTTCATTACTTTGTACATCAACATTAAATATAATTAAACAACCGCATATTTTTTATTTTACTAAAATCTTCAAGAGTGTAATATACATCATCAGGTTTCTTGTTTCTTATAAGTATTTGATTAAGAATAGTCATTGGGAAATAATTTGCATATTTCTGCTTCCAGAACATTCTATATATTATGAATGCTCTTAATTTCTGGAAATAAATTTATTTATATTTTAAATACAGTCAGAGTACAGAAATAAACCAAGAAACATTAAGAACAGCTCAGAAAACTCAGTAAGCTGATCACCCAGTTTAAGTTTGTGTGTAAAAGCAATCTCATATCCCAGTTCAAAGACAGGTACAGAGGAAAAAAGTCTGCCTTTTCAGCCCTCCAACAAACTGGATGAGTCTCCACCCACAATGAGGAAGTCAGTCTTCTTTACTTATTCTACTTTTTAGAATGTTAGTCTCATCCAGAAACACCCTCACAGACACACCCAGATTAATGTTTGAGTAAATAATTGGGCACCTCCCAATCCAGTTAAATTGATATGTAAAATTATCCTTCACACCTTTTCTCTTTTTTTCAGTCAGTTATTTACACATCAGTGTGGTCTCAAGGATGTTTGTTTTATTCAATGGGTTGTATTCATTATTATAATTAGTTTGATGCTCAATATGCCCAACTTTGGGTTGATGACAGCCACTTCAAGTGAGTTTTTCTGTTAGGATTTCTGCATTTGTAAAGGATTTTCTAACTTTTTGGTTCAAGTTATTCCAGGTCTCTTTCCACTTTCCCCGACCAATTGGGCTATTCCCAATTCATGAATTTTCTTTTCACTCTCTTGCTAATTTCTCTTGAAATGCAGAAGCTTTTCAAAAAGATGAGATCCCAGTTGTTGATTCTTTGAAATATTGCCCATGCAGTTCAGCCTTTGTTCATGAACTCTCTACTTCCATCTATGTCTTCAGGATTTCTAACTATTTTTTCATCCAAAACATTTAATCTTTCTGTTTTAATATTTAAATCTTTGATCTATTTTGACTTTAGTGCAGTACATGATGACAGACATGGGTCTGATTTGAGGCTTTAGCTGAGGAAAGCCAGATTTTCCAGCACTACTTATTAAAGAAGTTATCTTTCTTCCAGTGAAAATGCTTAGCCCCTTTGTCAAATCTAAGGTGACTGTGTTTGGTGCTATGTCTACATCTTCTAATCTGTTCCATTGATCTTCAATTTTATTTCTTTGCCAAAACCCTGATGGCTTTATAACAGTAGCTTTGTTATATAATTTCAAGTCAGGGATTGTGATGCCTCCTGTCTTTCCTTTGTTTCCCAGGATTGCTGCTGACATTCTGGGTCTCTTTGGGTTCCAAATGAATCTTGGGAATGTTTTCTCTAGCTCTGTGAGGTATACCAATGGTATTTTAATTTGGATTGCATTGAATCTGTTGAATAACTCAGCAGTTTAAAGTGCCTGAATGTAGGCACAGGGGCTAGAGCTTCAATCCCCAGGCCTACCATGCCAGCCCCACCCCTGGGGCTCACTGAGACCACGATTGAGACTGGGCATGGTGGCTCACACCTGTAATCCCAGATCTTGGTGGATCACTATGAGTTTGATGTAGTAATGGGATCCTGAACACCCTGTAGACCCTTCCCTAAAATACAAAAAAAAAAAAAAAAAAAAAAAAAAAAGGAAATATAGTCATTTGCACAAAGTTGGTTTTTCTAATCCAATAGCAAGGAATATCTTTCCATTTTCTGAAATCCTCTTTGATTTTTTTCAGAGCACTATAATTCTCACTGAATAAATCTTTTACTTACTTTATCAGATTGATTCCTAAGTATTTCATTTTGGAGGATGTTATTGTGAAAGGTGTGATTTCCCTAATTTCTCTCTCAATGTGTTCCTTATTTGTGTACAAAAATGCCATTTATTTTTGAGTGTTGGCTTTGTGTGCTGCTATGCTACTGAATTTGGTTATTAAATGTACAAGTGTTTTCATGGAGTTTTTTTTATCTTCTGTGTACAGTATAATGTCATCTACAAACAACAATAATTTCTCTTCTTTTCCCATCCTTATTCTTTTTAGTTCCTCTCCTGTTTAATTGCTCTGGCTAATGTTTACAGAACTGTATGGAAGAGTAATGGAGGCAGTAGACATCCTTATCCTGTTCTTGATTTTAAGGTGAAGGCTTTCCATTTTTGTCCATTATATGATGGGGGCTGTTGGTTTGTCATAGATGGCTTTTATTCTAATTCTCTGTTGGGTTTTGTCATGCATGAGTGTTGGACTTCATCAAAAGCTTTTTCTGCATCTATTGAAATGATCATGTGGCTTTTGTTCTTTGTTCTGTTTATCTGGTATATTACATTTATGGATTTGCATATGTTGAACCATACCTACATCCCTGGGATGAATCCTACGTGGTCACAGAATATAATCTTCTTGACTATTTGCAGCATTCTTTTTGCTAGTTTTTTATTAAGGATTTTTTTTTCAACTGTGTTGGTCTGGTTGGTTGGAAACCAGACCTTTCTCTGGTTTGAGTATCAGAGAAATACTTCAGACCTGGAATGAATATAGAAGATTTTCTTCCCTTTCAATTTCACTGAAGAGTTTCAGAAGAGTCACCATTAAATCTTCTCTGTGTCATATAGAATCCAGCTGTGAATCCATCAAGTCCTGGGCTTTCCTTTATTAGTAGATCCTTTTATGATAGTTTCAATTTTATTCACAGATATTGGGTTGTTTAGAATTTTTATTTTATCTTCTTAATTCAGCTTTCATAATTCATATGTATCTAGGAACCTGTCCATTTCCTCTGGGTTTTCCATCCTGTGAGAGTAGAGATTTTCAAAGTAGGTACTGATAATCTTCTGATTTTCTGTAGTATCTGTAGTAGTTGTGCCTTTTCCTTACTTGTTGCACAAATTTGAATTTTTTTTTTGTTTCCTTTCTTTGATAAGGTTAGCTGGGGGTTTATCAATTTTATTTATTCTTTGAAAGAATCACTCCTTTATTTGTTAATTCTTTGTTTTGCTTTCTTCATCTTCAATGCATTCATTTATGCTCTGATCTTTATAATTTCTGCTTTCTTTGGGCTTTAGGCTTGACTTGCTCTTTATTTTCTAGAAGCTTGAGGTACAGCATAAGGTTGTTCATTTAGGCTCATTCTGTTTTCCTGATGTGAAATTTTCCACTATAAATTTCCTCTTAAGGTAGCTTTCATTGTATCCCACAGGTTCCAGTAGGTTGTATCTGCATTTTTGTTTGATTGCAAATATTATTTAATTTCATTTTTAATTTCATCTCTGACCCATTTATTGATCAGGAGGGTGTTATTTAATTTCCTTATGTTAATGCAGCTTTGGATGTTCTTATAACAATAATTTCCAGTTTCAGTTCCACTGCACTATGGTCAGATAATATGGTCAGACAATTTCAGTTCCTTTGCATTTATTTAAGCATGCTCTATGTGCTTGTATGTGGTCTATTCAGAACGTTCAATGTACAGCTGAGAAGAATGTGTGTTCTGACATTGTTGGATGGAACACTCTGTAAAGCACTATTAAGTACATTTGTTCACAAGTTTGGTTCAGTTCTGTTATTTCTTGGCTGATCTTTTGCCTAGTTGATCTATCTCTTTGTGACAGTAGCATGTTAAAGCCCTCCATTACAATTGTATTATTGTTCATTTGATTTTTCAAGTCTATTAAATTTTGTTTTACATAGTTGCTCCTACATTGGGTGCATACATATTTATAATTTTTATCTATACTTGTTAGTTTTCACCTAGCAAGTATATAGTGACCTTTATCTCTTTTGATCAGGCTTGATTTTTTAATATTAATTTTATTGGGAAAGAAATAGCATTGAGATAGTTTCAAAGCATATTAGTAGGACAGTTACAATAATTAATACATTGCAGGCTTGGTTTTAAGTGCACATTCACAGCAACCAGAAAAGCTAACCCTGCTTTTCTCTGGGTTCCTGTCACATGGAGTACTGTTTCCCATTCTTTTCCTTTCAGTATATGAATTTCTTTTTGAGCAAAATGTGTTTCTTGCATATGGTTGTATTTTATTTCTTGATCCACTCTGCAAGTGAGTTTCTTTTGATTGGTGAACTGAGTCTTTATTTTATTGGTTATAACTTGTTTGTACTGAATTATCTTCATGTTATGTTCCTGCTGTAAGTTCCCTACTTGTCTTTTCTGTGAAATTGCTTGCTCTACCTGGTGGTTCCTTTCTGTTGCTGTGCTTGAAGTCATGGCCCTTTCTGTCCCTTTCTAGAGTATCAGTCTGTACTCTTTGTATGGTTGGTTCAGTGGTCATGAATTTTTCAATTTTACTTTGTTGTGGAAGTACCCTATTTCTCCACTAAATTTGATACATAGTTTTGCACAGTATATCAATCTGGGATGCAAGTTGTTTTCTTTCAGGATGTGAAAGACTTCATTCCAAGTTCTTTTTGATCTGATGGTTCATGTTAAGCAATCTGCCATGATTTTATGAGCTTTCCAGTATGGATGATCTGTTTCTTTACTCTAATAAATTTTAATATTCTGTTCTTTTGCTGAATTTCTGGGATTTTGATTATTATATATCTAGATGTAGATTTATTTTGTTATGGATAATTGGAGTTCTATATGCTTCACTTAAATGTATGTAAGATTCTTTTTTCATGCTTGAGAAATGCTTTGTTACTACTAGTGCAAAATAGTATTTTTATAATAATTTTATTGTGAAACAAATATCAATGAGAGTTTCACAACCGGTTGTTGGCACATTTTCAAGAATTAATACATTGAATATTGTTGTCATAGTGGTTATTTATAGTATAAGATGCAGACATGATATCCTGTCTCAAACACTATTACAACAAACCTCTCTATTCATTGGGTTAAGAGAATGGAGATGTATATCTATCCTAACTATTTTGAGTACACAGATACAAAAGAATCATTCATTTCTGTCCCAATTATTTGCTTAGTATTGTAAGAGATGGGCATTTCACTGTCATTTAGATATTGTAGATGCTTCAGTTCATCAGAATCTCGCAATATAGTCCAGTAGTCCATAATAGTAGTGTGTTCTCCATAAAACTGGCAATGTTCAAAGCTGTTGTCATGAGCTATTTAAAGCTCAGCACATTAATGTAGTTTTACTTTTTATACTACATTTTCATACTTTTCTGCTGGATGGTTAAGACCAGAATAAAGCAAGATCTATGTAACAAAAAATGTAACTTTAATATCTGATTAGGTCAGTCAAACCCCCTCAGGATTTAGCCTGAGACCCTGTACCACACTTTATAGATCCTTTATCAGTATCAGCAATGTGGATGAGTAACAACCATTGCTTGACCAACTTGCTGTCTGTAAAAGCCTGAGAGAATGGTTTCTCTGCATTTGACTCTCCTTAGGCACACTATGCATCATTGATCACATTCCTCTGGGGCTCCATAATCTCCTTGATCAAAATTTTGGGACACAACTTAGTTACTTGATGATATACAGTATAGGTTCTCCTGTGACCCGAGTCCTCACTGACCTTGAAAGGCTAAAGTCAAAATGTTGGCCGTCCTTGCAGCCTTCTTTTTTTCTGATTCTTGGTCTGCTAACTTAGGTTGTTAACCCTCCAAAAGAGAGGCTTATTATTACCTTGCAATATACAGAGTTGGGTTTAACCTCACTATTTGTCTGAATATCATACATATTGGGCATCACATGGAACAGGTATTTTCCATCAAGTATTGATATGTTAAAGTTTAAGTCCCTGCAGAATATGAAGACAAAAGTTTTAAAAATATTTGGAAAATATGAATAAACAATTACACCGAAATTAAAAAATCTGATCATATGCAGTATTGTAGCAGGACTGTCCTATCCCATTTTTTTTTCCTGTCTCTTGTCTTCATTTACTGCTCCCCCTATCTTTTTAAACAAACAACTACTTAAGAGACAAGATGGCAGTAACTGCTATTTCATGACAAGCAGTACATATTTAGAAGACCAGAATGACAGGCATTCCAAGAGTGACCTTACCATTATATATTGCTATCTTCAGTGCAGTTGCTTAGTTCACAGTTATCAGAATATGTAGTTAGTTATTCAGGGTGAGAATCCTACCAATTAACTGCTAGTTTCAAAAAGATGCTACAGATTCTCAGGATCCTTGCATTACACATCTTGTGCATATGAATGTATGCCTTTACTCTGGCATTTTTCACTCACATGGCATGCCTGGGTTTTAGTCCAGAGAGTTCCAGCTGGCGGGCCCATGGTATTCAGAAGTTCTCCCACACAATCGCTGGGCCTGGGCTTGGGCTGGATCTGGGGGTCATGAATGTGCAGTAGAAGTTCTCCCTCACTAGGCAGGTTTGCAGGGGGTAATGGGGGGGCCTCCAGAGGGATCCTGAGGGCATAGCAGAGGGTCTCACAGACCCGTGCCTGGGTTTTGGACCAGAGAGTTCCCGCGGTCAAGCACAAGGGAGCCAGAAGCTATTCCACACTCACTCAGTCTTTTTATGTCATTTGTGTTGACTACTGCTGCTTTGTTGACATCTGTTAGACTTATATTGTTTTTCTTTGAATCATTTTGTAATTATTACATTGTTATTTCCTAAGTGCTTGCTATTTTTAAGCGATCTTTCCTTTCACATTATCTAGCTACAGTGTTGTCTTCAACATCTAAAAATTCATCTCCACTTTCACTCAGGTGGTTTTGTCCACTTTCAATGGATTTTTTTAACTTCTGAATTTGTTTCATGCATCATAATTCTTTCCTGTATTGTTCATTCAATATTTCCAATCATTTTTCTTTTTTTATCCGTTTGTTTTAGCCATGCTTTCTTTAGATGTGCTGAGCAATTGTTTCATTATTGTTGTCTTTTTCTTTTTGCCAGAGACGTTATTCTGAGCTGATTTCTTTTATAGTTTGATTTTTCGTTTGTTTACTTCAGTTGCTATCACTTCAGAAATTTCAGGTGTGTGACTTCCAAGTTCTATGTTCTTGTCTCCTGCGCATGTTCTGGGTGGGGTGGAGTCTGAGATTACCATGTCCTCCTTCATTTTGCCATTGCTGAGGCTCCCAATGCTCACTCAAACTCATCAGTGATGGGAGCTGTGGAGCATGGGTCAGCAAGGCTCCCGCAACTGTGGGAGAATGAGGTAGGCTCACCCCACTATGTGGGGTTCAGCATGGCTTCTGCCATGGCAAACGGGGAGCACGTCACAGTTCAGGAAGACTCCAAGGACTGGGGGCAAGACCAAAGCTAAGCAAAGCTCCGGACTCAGTGGTGAGGGCAGACTCACCAGGGCCCCATAACTGTTTGGTATGTGCTTCCCCTGTACAATGGTGGGATAGGCTGTCACAGATCAGCAAAGCTTCTGCACCAGTCTTGAATATGAGCCCTTTCTAAGTTTTCTTTAGATTAAATAATTTATCTGTGGTATGATTTTATATTTAACCACACAGGACATTGTTCAAAAGAAAGTTGCTATGGCTGTTTTAAACATATCTATAAATGTTTTGCTACTCATTCCATCAGGACAGTCTAGTTCTTATCCCCCTGAATAAGAGCTGATGATAATGATTTTCCTATAAAAAAAGAATAAAATAGAAAAAGTAATCCACAGAAGAAGAAGTACAAATGGCCAACAAATATTCAAAAAAGTTCAACGTCTCTGACCATTAGGGGATACAATTTAAAACAAACCTGAGATTCCATCTTACTCCAGAATGAATGGGAAACATAGAGAAATCAAAACAAACAAACGCTAATGTAGTTGTGGTGAAAAAGGAACCCTCTCATGTTGTAGGTTGGAATATAAATTAGTGCAACCATTGTGGAAGTCAGCATAGAGATTTTTCAAATAACTAAAATTATATATTCTTTATGACACCATACTACAGCAATACATGCATACCAGTAGTTGTAGCAGTGCAATTCATAAACAGTTAAATCCTGGAAGCAGCCTGTTTGTGGATCAGCAGACAATTGGCTAAAGAAATGTGCTATGTATAGAATGTAATAGTATTTGACTATGATGAAGGACAAATTCAAGGCATTGTGAGCAAATGGATGCCCCTGGAAAAATATAATTTTGAGTAAAATAAACCAGACACAAAAGATAAAATAACCCATGGTGTCTCTCATTTGAATAAGACAAAGTATAAACAGTTGGAAAAATAAAATATACATAGAAGGAGACAAGAAAATAAATCTTTTTCAAATGGGAACAGGTCCAACAGACCAAAGATGAGAGATGAAAGGATGAGAAAGGGGAAATGAATAAAATAAAGCTGTGCCATGTGCAGGAACCTAATAATCTCAATGAGTTTTAGCACTAAATGTTATAAACATGAGCTAGTATTAATAATATCAATAAAGGGCTAAATCCCAGCACTCAGGTGACTGAAAACAAGAGGATTACTATAAGTCCAATCTGTGTGGTGAGACCCTGTAGACCCTGTACTAAATACATAAAAATAAAAATAATAATATCAACAAGATTGACAATAGATAAAGGGTAATTATAGGTGGGAGGGAAAGAGAGAAAGAATAAGAGAGAGGGGGAGGGATGAGGGAAGGGGATTTAAAAAAAAGAAAAAAATGTATTATGCACATGAACCCAACCCCAAGATGATTATAAATTGCATGTAGCAGAAACATGTACAAACATAAAATTAAAAAAAAATGTTTACAAATAAATAAAACTATGTCACATCTGAAGACAGATTTATATAAAATGACATTATTTCTACCTGGTTTTCCTTTGGAATTTTTGTCTTTGAGCCCAAATCCCATGCTTTGAGGAGAAAGCTCCAGGTCGCCTAGAGAGGCCATGTTTAGGTGTTCTAGCTAACACATTCACTGAAGTTTCACTCCAAACCCAACATTAACTACCAGACATGCAAAATGACTCCTAGTTCTTGATATTATCTTACTATACCCATGTGATAGACTTTGACCAAATATTGCCTAAATAAAGTCAATCCCTAGATCTGTGAAAGGGCAATGAATAAAGAAACAATTGTGATGATTTAGGATATTAATTGTTGGTAATTATTACACAGGAATAGATAATCAGAGTGCTAATAAGCATTTGTGCAGAATATTATAAATCGATATTAACACAGAAAATAGATTTGTCATTTACTGTAGCAATATATTCAATTTCTACAATAGCATTACCATGCAGATGTTAAAATCCTTAATTTTTAGAGCAAAGTAACAATATGTTATCATGGAAAGTTGCAAACTCAGTATTCAACTATATTAAAAGCTTACTATAATAATAGTTTCATAAGATCTAAAATCTGAGTTCTCCAAACAATTTTTCTGGTAATTTACTTTGATTGTTATGCAGTATTTGAAACCATGTAGGATCACTTTATTTAAGAAATTTTTCTTTTGTTCTACTTTTCATAACATTACAATGGCCTATTGTTCCATTCACTTTTTCTTTTTCTTTTTTTAAATTAATTTTATTGAGGAACAAATAGCAATGTGAGACAGATTCAAAACCTATCAACAGGACAGTATCAATAATTAAAACATTGCATATTGTTGTCTTCTTAATGGTTATTCATAGTACAAGATGTAGACATGGCATCCTGTACAAATAATCACTTTTTCAATACTTTCTTCACTACTTTTTTTATTATTTCACCCCCAAAAGTTTCTAGATGTACACAATCAATGAAGGCTCCAGCTGATATATTTTGCTTACTATAGTTTTTTTTTGAAAGACCTCCCCTTTTCACTAACTCTTCCCTCTGCATTTGTGATCTAATTTTTTTCTGCATTTCTATGTTTAACTAATAATTTACTTTCCAGAATCCCTTAATGCTGTATCAAAATATGCTTTTCATTAAAAAAAAAAAAACCTATTAGGTTTCTAGACCCACTTGTTAGGAACATGGAAGTCACCATTCCATCTTAACAACTAAAAAAATGAAAAAAAAGTCAACTCCTCCCAGATCTATAAGGAAAATGAACGCACAAAGAAAACTTCTTAAACTGGACACATAGGTTACAGAGGGTCACAAGGTAATAAAGCAAAAGCCTCCGAAGTACCAGGGTGAGAAAACTTGAATTGTGCTGTACCACCGGAGGCTACATGTTGACAAACCAGTTAAAAGAGCCAAAAGCCAAGTGAGCCCAGTCGCTCTCCCACTCCCTCTCGCTTCCTCCCACCCTCCTTTCTTCCCTCCCTCTCCATCTCCTTCTTCCTCTCCCTCCCTTCCTCTCTCTCTCCTCTCTTTCTCTTCCTCTCTCTCCCTCTCCTTCTCCCTTTCCCACTTCCTCTTCCTTCCTCCCTCCCTCCTTTCTTCCCTCCCTCTCCTTCTTCTTCCTCTCCCTCCCTTACTCTCTCTCCTCTCTTTCTCTTCCTCTCCTTCTGCCTTTCCCACTTCCTCTCCATTCATCCCTCCCTTCTTTCTTCTCTCCCTCTCCATCTCTTTCTCCCTCTCCCTCCCTTACTCTCTCTCTCTTTCTCTCTCTCTCCCCCTCTCCCTTTCCTTATCTCTCTCCTGTTTTACTTCTTGTCCAAGTTCTCATATTAAATACTAGGAGGGGGGAATGCGCCTGCGTTTTCAATATGGAGAGAAGAGCCACTTTGAAATATATCAGAACACTCTTTAGAAAGGACTTAACCAGAGTCTAACATGCTAGTCTCAGCCTAACAGGCATGGGAAAAAGGAAATACCCAGCTCCACCCAGTTCTAGCCCTCTTTGGAGGAGAAGAACATTATCGCATACCTACTTTCCCTCTTCATATATATGAAATAAAACATTTACATATAGCCTAGGGGAACCAGCTTGTTGCACTGAAGGGCAGAGAAAAACAAAAGAAGCCATGGTAACAAAGTTCACAATTCAGAGCATATTTCAAATCTCTAAAGACTGAGCCCTAGACAGATTATGAAGTGTTTCTTATTCTCATATATTACTGCCTATCTATTTACAACATATCGATTGTCCAATGTATTGTGCCAGCTATCAAGAAAAAAGAAATTCCAAGGAATATTGAAGACAAAAACACACACACAGTTTGAAGAGACAGAGTAAACACCAGAAGTAGACACAGTAGTGCTGTTGGAAGGATCACACAGGAAATTTAAAACAATTAAGAGTAATATGCAAGTAGCTTTCCTGCATAGAGTAGGCTGCATGAAAACAGGTGAGCAATGTAAATGCAGAGTTTGGAATTATAATAAAGAACCAAAAAGAAATAAAAGATAGTGAGATTAAGCTCAACTACCTATTTTATAAGGTGATTGTATCATTAAGCTTCTCTTCTGGGTGGTTAACAACTTAAGTTTGTAGACCAAAAATTAGAGAAAGAGAAGGGTACAAGAACAGCCAACATTTTGGCCCTAGCCTTTCAAGGTCAGTGAGGACTCAGGACATGAGAGAACCTGTGCTGTGACATTCTGGAACTCAGTTATGTCCCAAATTTTCTGATCAAGGAGAATATGGGGCCACAGAGGAAAGTGATCAGTGATGTAGAGTGTGCCTAAGGAGAATCATATGGAGAGAAAACATTCTCTCAGGCTTTCACAGAAAGCAAGTTGGTCAAGCAATGGCCATGATTCATCCACATGGCTGACACTGACAAAGGATCTGCAAACTGCAGTACAGGGCTTCAGGCTAAATTCTGAGGGGATTTGACTGACCTTATCAGATACAAAAGTTACATTTCTTTATCTTGGTCTTAACCATCCAGCAGAAAAGTATAAAAATGAGGTATAAAAAGTAAAGCCATATTAATATGCTGAGCTGTAAAAGGCTCAAATCAACAGCTTCTGACACTGCCAGTCCTATGGATAACCCACTACTATTATGGACTAGTGGACTATATTGTATTATTTTGCTGATTTCATGTACCTACAATATTTAAATGACAATGGAATACCCTTCTGACAAAACTACACAAAAAAGGGAATACAAATGAAGGACCACTTTGTATCTGTATATACACAATAGTTAGGATAGATACACAGCTATTTTCTCCTAATTCAACGAGAAGAAAGATTTGTATCATAGCATTTGAACAGGATATCATGTGTGCATCTTGTACTATGAATAACTACTATGAAGACAACAATATGCAATGAACTAATCATGGAAACTGTCCTACTAATCAATTTTGAAACTGTGTCATTGCTATTTGTTTGTTAATAAAATTACTTTAAAAACAGAAACAAAACATTGTTGCCAAATGAGAGAATGCCTTTCACAGGTTTATTAGATTGGAAATAGATCAAAGATTCAATACAACGATGGGAATCTCCAAATCTGAGGAGCAAAGAGAACAAACACTGAAAAAGCACAACAGAGTGCCCAAGAACTGTGGTAATCTGCCTAATGAAAACTCTAACAGGAGGAGAAAGAAGAAGGAATATTTGAAATAAGAGTGACTGAGAAGTCACCCAAATTAATGTCAGATATAAAACTAGGAAGCTTAGCAAACTACAAGCATAGTAAATGTAAAAGCAAAGGATGGAAAAAGCTCAGTATTTAGGCATTTCATATTCAAAATGCAGAAAATCAAAAATTAAAAAACAAGATAAGAGATAGAGAAACCATAGGGTGGGGGAATCACCTTAATCACCTATTCTAGAATGGAACAAAAAAACTCTAACTTACCTCTCTTCATAAACCATGTAAGTGAGATGCAAGCATAGTGAAATATTTAAAATATTGCTAGAGAGAAAACACTAATGAAGAATTATTTGATTTTTTAATATTTTTTCTGTATTTTGGGGAAGGGTCTACAAGGTGTTTAGGGGTCTCACTACTAGATAGGATTCATGGTGATCCACCTGTTAACAGCCTCTCAAGTGTTGGGATTACAACCTTGCACCACCACGCCCAGTCTCAATCACCGTCTCAGTGCGCCCCTGGGCCTGCTTGCAGGTGCTTTAATCCACTGAGCTATTTGGCCAGCCCTAACCTAGAATTATGTGAAATGGCCCTTCAAAGATTCATGTGTTGTCAATTATAGTTCAATCTTTTTTTAATGTGTTTAGCACAGTGTCTCCAGGGCCTATAGGGCCTCACTACATAGATCAGACTAGTGATTCTTCTGTTTTCAGCCTCTCAAATGCTGGATTACAGCAGCATGCCACCACGCCCAGTCTCAATTGCCATCTCAGCATGCCCCAGGGGTGGTGCCGTCATGCTGGGATGGGAGCCCAGTCACTGCACTCTGCCTAAGCAGGCTCTTTAGTGCACTGAGCTGTCTGGCCAGCAAGATAGCTCAGTGGTCTAAAGCGCCTGCTTTGGCAAGCTAAGGCAAGTCCAGAGACTGTGGTTTGATCCCAAGCACCACATGCAGCTCCAATCCCACCCCCAGGGGGGGCTGAATACCCCTCTCCCCCCAAAAAAACACTTTGTCCTTTCCATGTATACTTGCTATATGACTCATTTTCCTATTGGATCAATCTCAGCTAAGCAACAATTCTTAAAATCATACAGGTTAATTGAAGTTTGACCACCTTATAACTGCATTATGCTTTTGATGCATAGATTGCCTCTGGCAAAGGGCCTCCATGGCCACCCACTCAAGACTCTTCCTAAAAATCCAACAACTATTTTTCTCCACTTACTTCCAGTAAAATTCTCCTAACTTCTTCCTTTTGTTTTTGGCTTCGTTCCTGTGAGACTGCAAACTCAATAGCTTTGATGTCTAACAGATTGAGAGCTGTATTTCTCCCATATCATTGCCATCCTGGCACAATAAATCACCTATTATTCAAGGACAGTGTTAAAGACTGCATTAGATGTATGAAAATTTAGAAGTGGACTTCAGCAGAGAGTTAGAGGTCTTAATTAAGTGAAATAGAAAAGAGAGATGTTTCTGAGAAGAATGGGAATGTATGAGCAAAGTCTTAATAAAAATTAAAATATAAAATAGTTTTGAAAACAAACCATTTTAATACTAATAACTTTCTACCTACTTTATTTATTTCATGCAACTTTTTTTAGTGAAGAGAGGGTTGAAAGTAGCAACCAATCTCAAAGAAATGTCAGTAATAAATGGGTATTGTGGACTTATGATGGTTTTTCTTCACACACTTTGAACATTTCTGTTACAGCTACTTGATGTGAAATAAAGTTCAGCCCCTATGTCTGGCAATGCTAGACTTAATTGGATTAGCAAATGCAAGTCTAGAATTTTAAATACCAAATTCATGCACATTCTTGGCATTCTAAGTTCATTGGAGGCATTTTGGAATG
Organism: Ctenomys sociabilis; assembly: GCA_004027165.1. NCBI lineage: Eukaryota > Metazoa > Chordata > Mammalia > Rodentia > Ctenomyidae > Ctenomys > Ctenomys sociabilis. Next base: position 61,413 of record PVKA01006616.1, on the reverse strand, counting down.
TTTAAATGTCTCCAAAGGGTCCAGACTAACCAATCTACCCACTTGGGCAAAAATTTCAACTTAAAAGAATTCATTTTAATTTGAAAATTTTTTCCAGTTTCTCACTTCAGCACAAGTAAAATTCAATCCTTTGTTCATGAGTCCAAGTACACTAGGGAATGTCCTGTACCACTTACTTTACAGTTCCTTCTGCCTTCTTGGGTAGTCCTGGGACTTTCCCTTAGCCATTTAGCATTTTCCTCTATTGAGTTAGTGGATGCTCAATATAATCTCCATTTACAGACATCTGAGATCTCGTTAACATTTGATCTCAGTGAGATAGGGGAGAGAATGTCTTTTTTACTCTCCCACCTTCTTCTATAGAGTCCAGTCAAGGCTGGTTTTCTTGGAGTTTAATTTAGTAACTATCTTCTTAGTCTTCCTCAGTGTTTAATTCAAGTTTTGCTCTGCCATGAGTTTATATTTCATTGGCAAAAGCTTTAAACACCTTATAATTTTTCTCAAAAATATGATGTACAATTTATCATCAAATAGTTGTCAAAATGATCAAAAGCCAGGCTCAATGGCACATACCTATAATCCCTGCACTAGGGAGGCTGAGGCAGAAGGATCATTGGCCAGTTTGAGTCCAGCCTGGACTAAAAAGTGAACTCAAGGCCAGCCTGAACTGCCTAATCAGAACTGCCTAACAACTTAGTACCTGCTTTATTTATTTCATGCAACTTTTTTAGTGAAGAGAGGGTTTGAAAGTAGCAATCAATCTTAAGGAAATGTCAGAAATAAAAAGGTACTGTGGATTTATGATGGGTTTTTCTTCACATACACTTTTTTGAGCCTGGCTCAAAATAGCAAAACAACAACAAACTGATTAAAGTAGTTTTTAAAGATGTTGTATAACATATATAATGTAATTTTGGCAGCTATTAAGTTCCTTACTAAACATGTATGAAAATGAATTAACTTTCTTGCAAATGACTGCAATGAGTGAATTGTTTGAATTGGGGCAAACATCAAAAATAATATGCTTCAAAACCTGTATACTGCTTTAAAATATATGCTGTAACTAGACTTCTCAAATAAAAAAAAAAAAATCTCAGAAGTTAGTTTTCCACTCCAGAAAAGGATCTCCATTGTAGAATATGTGAAATTTGCAGATAAAACCTTTTCAGTACTTAAACTGTGTACTTGGTTTTACAATGGGAGAAGGGACATCAAGGGTTCAGCCCGATCTTCGACAACTATTCATGCAACGTGTTACCTAATTTGATTTTGAAGCAATGCCTAAATCTAGGCAAACAATAAATACTGGTAACATTTTGTCATTTTCACCCTCGCATTCACATACCATTTCACTTTTCTATTTTACTTACCTAATCCCACTGTAACTTTCAACAATGAAATGACCATAAGAGAGAGCGAGAGATAAAAATCATATTTTATGATGTATGTAGCTTTCTTGAAAATGATTATGGAAGATGCTTAGATTTTGGAATTTGAAGCCTGTGCTATCTTTCACTTGCTTCCTCCTTTCCACTGGAGTCATCAGCCAATTTTTCCTCTTGTTAGAGATTGATCACATCTATTCATATTCAGTATTTATAATTTCAGCTTCTCTGACATGGGCTTTTGAAATTTTAACTTCAGTGAAGTTAGCTCTGTTCTTACAAGTTAATTTCATATCAGCAGTAGAAATTAGATTCTCATTATTCTTAGACCATCAGACCCTTTAACATTTTGTGAACATTTCTAGAGGTACACTGGACACCCAATCTTATCAACCTTTTTACTGGAGTAGAAGACAGTTGACCCTTAATGGGATGAGATTTCCTATGGTCATGTGTTCAGACTATTGTGCATTATTACCATAGTAGCAAAGAGTAATTAAATGATGATCTGTGATACAGGAAGTATGACATGTCACAGGTGATGCCCAAGACCCTGTGTGTGGAAATTGTTGAGGGCTCCCATAAGATTTGGATAACATAAACAAATAGATGCTACAAGGAGCCCTTTATCATGACCTTCACAGTATACTGCTGTATCTCCCCAACACAGGGTGTACATAGTTCCTAGTGATACCTAGTAGGCTAATATCTGCTCAGCTTGTCTTGAGAGGTGGAAGGCTGTTGATTCCAAGAACCTGGAACATCCTGCAGACAAGATGTTTTTGCCAACTCATGCAGAAATGGACCCTCATGGAGAAAACATGAAAGCTCCCGAAGGGACAGTCTGATAAAAGGTAATTATTCAGCTGAACTGTCAGAATACCTTACTTGCCTGTGTTGAAAATATATATCCATGTTCATATGCTCAGCGAAACTCTTACCTTCATTCCTCAATAAATCAGGGAGGGCACTGAGTCAGTTTGGGACTTCATGCCATTCTGGTGAACAACCCTGACCTCCAGACAAAAATTTTCTGTCTCTTGCATCTTTGTCACTCTAATAGAGTTTGCTGCCCTGAGTCTGCCTAGAGTGTACTTTTATTTTTACTCCCTTTATTCTTTTCTCACTTGTTTGGCCCAAGTTTACAGAGCCAGCTTTTCCCTCACTCCTTCACCCCTTACATTTCAAATGAACTTCTGGCATCAGTTTTGACTTACCTCATCCATTTCTTTGAGGCAAGGAGGACCTAAAATACTTTTAATTAGTGAGCCATTTCTAAAAGAAGAACCCCAAAACTCTTGGACTATACACTAATCTATCTACATTCCCTATGAGGATCCTGAAAAGTCATTGCATTTCTTTCTGGGACTTTCATGACATATTATTTTCTTGACCTCAGAAGCAGGGGGCATAGAACAGCAGAAATCTACTCTCAAAGCTGTGGTGTTCAGAAGTTAGAAACCAAAGTAGCTAAAGAAAGAGTTCCTGCTAAAAGTTCTGAAACAGAATATTTCCTGACTTCTTCCAGTTTCTGGTGGCTCTAGATACTTTTTGCCTGCTGCTGAATAATTCCAGTCTACCACCTTCTTCACATGGCTTTCTCATCTGCAAAGACTCTTTTCCCTCCAAAGGTCATGTTTACATTTCTAGAGACTTAGGATGTTCACATGCAGAAGCCAGTCATTTAAGCTCCTTTTGTGAATGAAGAAACAAAGATCAGAAAATTCATCCAACTTGGCCAAAATTGAATGGATAGAATTTAAAACCAGATCAATCTCCCACCTATCCTTTTGCTATTTCTATGACAACCTCTTTCCCAAAACTCTCTGATTGCATGTATAACTTGACAAGAGTTGGGAATTCAGAGTTGATGAGTCCTAATCTCTTTATGTTAGCCTATGCTGCTATTTTCCTAGTGCACCTCTGGTTAACCCCATCATCAAAAGAACAGATACCTGTGGAACTCTTCTTGGGAACAGGTCTCAATCACATTTATCTTAGGTATACCATGTAAAATGCCAAAAGTTGTAGCAACCTCCCTATAAACCAACTCACTGGCATAAATATTTACATCATTCCTTTTAACATCAGCAAAAGAAACAGATGGTTTAAATTGTCCCTTTGGGTTATCGGCAGGACAGAAGTTTCCACAGATAAATATAAACAGGACTTTTTAAAACATGATATTTATAGCATGATTTAATCTGAGTGGTTGTTTATTACCAAAATTTGGAAGACCTCCTTAATTTGATACACATGACATATTGACCTAGACCACATGCACTGAGCTCACAGCTATCTATTTTTATTTTAGCCTCAGTAACCATTTTTCTTGACCTCTGAAGTCAGATTATTTCATAAAATGATTTTATTTTTGCAGAACTGGGGATTGAACTCAGGCCCTTGCACTTGCCAGGGAAGTGCGCCATCTCCCTGGCCCCTATTTCATAAAAAGAGATACGTTGCTTCATTCATTAACTAAGAATGGCAATGTTTTATTATTTTTTCCATATGCTCAGTTTAGATCATTTCAGCTCTTTCCTTCAGCAATTGTAGCAAAAAAACATTTTAGCAGAAAATTTCATGGAGAGTTTTTAAATGGACAATGAATTCAATGCTATATGTTCTATTTTTTTTTTTTTTTTTTTTTTTTTTTTTTTTTTTTTTTTTTTTTTTTTTTTTTTTTTTTTTTTTTTTTTTTTGTCCTTTTGAGATAGGGTCTCACTATGCAGTTCAGGCTGGTCTTAAGCTCACTTTGTAGCTCAGGCTGATCTCGAACTCACAACAGTCCTCCTGCCTCAGCCTCCCAAGTGCTGGGATTACAGGCCTGCGCCACCATGCCCAGCTTGCTATATGTTCTTGTTTGTCATAACTCTAATGTCATGTGAAGACTGGGAAAGTACATTTAGAGGCAAATTATTTTCCATAGATTCTAAGCCACGTTATCATCAGATACTTCCTAAACATTGCTATCAGGACCACGGCTAATATCATCTAGAAAAATATGATCTATATTTTTTTTTTGGTGGAACCAGAGATTGAACTCAGGCCCTTGCGCTTGCTAGGGAAGCACTTATTCCACTGAGCCATCTCCCCAGCCCCATGATCTGTATTAAAATGCACTCTAATCTTGCCATGTACAGTTATTCTTTCCTGGCTTTGCAATTATCACTTCTTAGTGTCTGCTAAACCTTCAGGAGTTGCTCAGCACTATATTTTGTGGAACAATTACTTTGTCATGCTCCTATATCTAGTTAGAGTCTGTATCCAGATGAAAGATAGAGAACCTTATCCACCTTGAATAACTTTCCTTATTTCTCAAGACAGCTGGATTAGTGCCCTAGTTACAGTGGAGCATAGTAAGCATGCATTAATTGATGTTATGAGGCTGGAACAAAATACTTGACACTCCCAGCCTAAAGAAGTGTACTTTGCCCCATTGTTTCAGAGGTCTCAATCCATGGCTGATGACTGTGAGGCAGAAATCTCAGCCAACAGAGTGGGCGGAAGAAAGCTGCCCAGGATATGAGCACTGGGGGATCAGAGAGCATAGGAAGAACATCAGAAAGGAGGACAGTCCTTGGGGTCATACTCTTATGATCAGCTGCCCCTAACTAGGCCCAACCTCCTAAAAGCACGTTACTGAAATCGCTAGCATATCAACCCATCGTTGAGCTTGGTATCCTCAAAGTCCAATCACTTGACCAAGAATCTTATAATCATCCGTTCACGTTAACAATCAAGATTAACTAGCGCATTTGCTAATCATAGTGTCCAGAAAGAAAAGTGCACCCTCTTCAGACATGTGAAAATTTGCTGATTCCACTACCCTCGGCTACCAGTAACATGGTACAATTACATGGTTTTAAGGATTTTAGGCTCTATATCCAAGCAAACTCTTAAGTTCAATCTCATATCGATTTCTTGATTACTTAGCCTTTGAACCTATAAACTAGAAACAGAATCACCTTACACCACAGGATTGATGTTAATAATAGCATGAGAAATGGGCTAAATATATATTCGTTAAAAAAATATTTTTCCCTGGCAAGCACAAGAGCCTGAGTTCAATCCCCGGTTCCGAAACAAACAAAAAAAAAAAATTCCGGGATTACTGCCACTGCCAGAAGCACATATCACCTATTGCAGTCTTCTTCCCCATCAATTCACTTATCACTGCAGCCAGAGAGACCCTTATAAATACAAGGAACAGTTTATTTCTCTACTTACAAACAGAGTAGGAGAAAATTTCTTTTCAGGCAACTGTTTCCAGATGCGGGACAACATATAGCTTAAGCCCATGAACCAAAAGGAGACAAATTCATGAAGTAAGCCTCCCCCCAATTGCCTAGTTATCTATCTGGCAACAGTTATGTTATTTATACTGACAACAGTTAGGCAGAGTGCTGTTCTCCCACTGAGCTAACGAGGCAGAAATCAGAGTTCTTAGTAGTTGAAGCAGCTGGAATATGGTAGGTGGGGACAGTAGTTGAGAGTGGTGGTCCAGAAATGAGTGACGGATGAATCACTTCAAGACCATAGCTGAGGGTGAGCTGCATATGCTCAGGGAAAATTGCCAGATGCTTAACAGCTCATTGCTCTACTACAGTTGCAAACTTTGCAAAGATACTGGACGTTAAGTAATGTCTGTGGAAACTGCAGTTCCATTCTTGTCAGATTAAAAATATTTCCTTAAGGGCGAAACCAACAGGGGGAGGAGAAGGTAAAATAATCAGAATTAAGATGTGTTAATGTAATCATTATGTACTGCAAACATGTATAAAATATTTTTAATATTTTAAAGTCTACCACTGCTGACATCCGATATACCAAAAGAGCCATGCTGTACAGTAGTGTTCTATTGTTGTCCTAAAAAAAAGCCTAAAGCCAAACTCTAACAAAATCCACAAAGATCCAGGGTTTAGAGCTTGTGGCCCACCAAGTTGTGCAGTTTTAGCTTATGAAGCAAAAATCAAGGTCTTCAATTTCTAGGGGATCAACAAATGATAGCAGCTTTTGCTAAGTAAGAAGCAAAAAACTTGCAGAATCCTAACTTTCTATGACATATTGGCCAAAATATCTAGTATTTATCAAAAAAGAAACAGAAAATATACTTAAGAAACAACAAAAACGTGGGTAGAAACAAAGTTTCTTTGACTGGCCAGATAGCTCAGCAGATTAAAGTGCCTGCTTAAGCAGAGCGCAGCTGCCAGGGTCCAGTCCCCGGTGTGCTGAAAACAGGAGAATCACGAAAAGTCTGATCTACGTATTGAGACCCTGTAGAGCCTTACTAAATACATAAAAAAAAAACCCAGAATTTTCTTTATATAAATTTTTCTTTATATGAGATTTTTCAACAAATGGTACTGAAATAATTATAACCTAATCTATGTGGAAAACAATCAACTGCAGCCTATACCTTACACTGCTATAGTTGAATGGACCACAACAGTCCAGGTTCCTATGTACAGTGAACAAAGTATCACCAACACTATATCCTGTAATAAGAAGTAAGTAGCTACGTTTCTTAAAGATCATAGGAAGTTGTCATCAGAATCAATCTGTTTCAGGGACCGGGAAGATGGCTCAGTGGAACAAGCACTTCCCTGGCAAGGGCAAGGGCCTGAGTTCAATGCCCCATTCCACCAAAAAAAAAAAAAAAATCAGTCTGTGCCAGCCAAGCTATAAGACCCAAGAATGGTGCTGGTGCAACAGGAATTCACAACACACAGGTGAAAGGCAACAGCAATAACCAAAGAGGTGAATAACTGAGGATTTCAGAATTTAAAGGCCAAACACTTCTGCTTCAGTACCTCTCACTGACTCCCAAGGTGCCACTGCTCTTCACCTAGGAGATTGGTGGTATCCTAAGCTTGTGTTATTTTCTTTTGTACCTCTCCCAGGACAACAGAAGCATGAAACATCTTAGGGTGCTATTTTGGGTTAAACAGAGGGAAGGGGTGACTGGTTCACTCAACTCAACTCTTGTTTCTCATTGTACTAACATGGCCTACACAAATCAATTTTAAGTGAATTATAAAACTATATTCAGATGAAAACCATAAAGCTTCTAGAATCAAATGTAGGAAAAATTAAAATGCAATAGGAAAACAGAAACCATGGATAAATTGAACTGCTTAAAAAGTTATCAAAGATGACAGAGTGGTGAATAGCAGCAAATCAACTTCTCTGATATTTGCGGTCAAGATGCTGGAATGTAGAAAGGTGAGGGAAGAAGGATAATGGGTCCCCCAGGACCCAGCAATGATGTAAAACAAGGATTTGAGTCCACTAGGAGAGTAAAGAGAGGAATCTCACGAGAGAAGAGGGAAGTGAAAAACAGCATTTCTCCCTGAAACCCACCTCATGGTGTGAGAGCAGCAGCTCACTCTTCAAAACCGCAGAGACTATGAGTGACCCCGGGACCTCCATGAGGAAGTGCACCCGTGGAACAGAGCAGTAGATCTTCAGACAGAAGTGGTTCTGGTGCATGGCTCTAATCCAGACCACCCCAGAGCAAGGCGATGGGCCCGTGACCTTCTGGAAAAGGAGCAGCTGAACCTTGAGCTCTGAGCAGGCACAGGTTGGCTCCATCTCAGGGATCCCATTGTCATAGTGAAGCACAGTCTGGGACACATGTAGGATCAGGGAGCCAATTCAAGCCAGGAGACATCCAGAATGTTGTGAGCTTTACCTATGTCCCAGCCTCATAGCCAGAAACCAAGATCAGTATGAATTTCAGTAAACTTTCGAGCACAGGCTTGTTGGGATCCCCACTGTAATTCTACTGTAGACTTGCTCAGGTCAAACAGCAGGGATCTGGGCTCTGTCTGCCTCCTTTGTCTATCAACAACAGCAGGCATTCCCTGAAGTAGATTTTTTTTCTTGCTTTTCTTTCTTCATTGTTTATTCTTTTTATGTATGAACATTGTTTTGTTGTTTTGTTTTATTCTATTCTTGGTTCAGTTTCTTCTTTCTTTCTTTCTATCTTTCCTGTTTTTACATAAAACTGAGGCTAGATGGAACCCGCTCTCCTGATGGAAGAAGAAGAAAGGAAGGATGGAAGGAGAAAAGGAAAAGAAGGAGGGAGAGGAGAAGGATGCCCCGATCTACAGTGTGTTTATTTATACACTTGGAAGGTTGAATATCCTGTGAAATCCTTCTTTCTTTTCTCCATTTTTATGAAATTCTGAAACAACAAAAGCAACCTACAGTAGTAGAAAACAGACATATTTTTACCCATCAGAAGGTAGGAGAAGAGGAAAACAATGGCATTCTTGACTGAATTGTATATTATACATTCACACATCTGTCAAGATGCATTTGTTCTTAAAAATGTACATTTTAAATTTTTAGCCCAGAAAAATATAATTTTATTGTATTTGTGATAAGAATGCGAATGTTATTGAATTTAAATTTGCCTCAATTCAGTTCATATAAAAAATTTACTCAAATGTAGTGGCACAGGCATGTGATACCAGATCTCTGGGAGAAAAATTGCAAATTCAAACCCAGTCCAGAAAACTCAACAACTTAGTAAGATCCTGTATGAAAATAATAAAAAGAGCTAAAAAATGCAGGGTGATGCAAATGTCATGAGTTCAATGCCCAATATACAAAAGGGTTTTAGATTTTTTATATCGTAACTTGCAGTCCTCTCTTCAGAATAATCTCTAGCTGTTTCATCTTCAAGTATTCCCTATTTTGGACTTTTCATTTCTAACCTTCAAAGCCTTGACTATAATATCCACATTACCTGATAATCATCCCTCTTCTTTGCCTGGAGAACAGTGTTTTCCTAAAGGATTCCTAGACTGATAAGTGCTCTTCCTCTTTCCAAGTACTGTAGGGTAACACTCAAAACAGAAGAAATCACATTTTATTGAACTGAACCTGCTTGGTTCTCTACTAAACTTATCCCAGCCTCAGACTGCAGTTGGCACTTCATGGACATTGACTGAGCAAGTGAATGCATGAATCACCAATGCATGATAACCTCATATGAATCTCATCCTCAGGTATTAAGGTAGATTCTCACTGATTCCAGAGAAGGTAGCATTTTGTAATTTAAATCTACTGAGACCTTCCCCCTCTATGTGAGTGTTAATTTTGGAATAGCATCACACCCTTTCTTACAGGTATTTTCTTCTAAATTGTATTGCTGGGAAGCGGCAGATTTTGTCTAAGCTATGAATCACTGAAATGCAATTCTTGGCTGTGCTTTCACTCACCATCCTGTTCCCCAAGGTAGCCAAACCAAACATTTCACATTAACCTTGATTTTGTTCATCTAAGGGATGTCTTTTTAATCTAAATTGTTCATCAGAACAGTTTGCAGTCTTCTTCTACTCTGAGCTATGTAGCATATTCTTCTTATTACATTCCTTATTTCTTAAAAAAATACTTTTAAAAAAATACCTGACTCTGTTAAATGAATGAGCCCATACATTGAATTCTTTTTTTTTTTTTTTTTTAGGACAACACTAGGTATTTTTTTATTCTATAAAAATAAGCATTTTTATAGAAATTGATACACATCAACATAAGAATTGCTGGACTGGAGTAAAATTTTAGATGCACCAGTATACAAAATAAAACCCTGAAATTACAGTTCATGTAGTTTCAGTAAGCTAGTATGTCTAGGTGAAATGAACTACATTGCAGTTGCATTACAAATTTTAAAACTTTCTTTTTATGGTGGAACTGGGGATTGAACTCAGGTGCTTATACTTGCCACATAAATGCTTATTCTACTGAGCTATCTCCCCGGCCCCAACAAATTTTAAAGCTAATGAAGCAAGTCGCTTTTACCATGAAATTGGAGCATAACTATAAAACAAAACAAAACAAAAAACCCTTCTTATTTCAACTAAATTCCAAATTATCTATTGATTAATGATATATGCTAAGCAGAGAATATGTTAATTTCTAATTCATCAAGTTAGCTGACAACCGTGTAGTAGTTTGAAAAGAGCTCTTCACCTTGCTTGATGTCCATCAGTGCAACAAGAACAACACACCGAAGTGGGCATTGTTTATCAGAGCTGTAGGCAATGTTTGGAAGATAGTGCTTCAGTTCTACAGGGAATCCCGCAGGCACTTCAAATTCCTGGTAACAAACATTAGCTGCTCTGTCATTTGAACAATTGTTAACATACTGTCCTATAGCCAGTGGATTCTGAGTTTCTGATGTTAGCCATGTAATATCATTCATTTTTAAAGGGCCAACCCGATCTCTTCCACTACAAGATCTATATACAACTTTTGATATGCCTTTGTCATTTCCATCAATGAGTGTTCCATCCAAGCATCTAAAAATAAATGGGTTTCCAATGGACTGGAAAAAGATCGGCTCATACTTCTGATATATTGTACCTCGGGTTGTGGCTCAGGTTCAGTGCGATCCAGGGAACGAAGCGGTACTTGTAATGGCTCCAGCGCCGCCACAAGCCCCGCAGCAGGCGGCCGGGCACGGCTGCCTACCTGAATTCTTATAAAAATTTCAGAAAGGGATATATATATATATATATATATATATCACAGGCTATATAAATAAATCCTAATAAAATCAATCTTATATAGCTTGTCACTTTTATTCTTTTATTCTATTTCTTTTGTACCATATATTCAAAGTTCTGGGGGGAAAGTTACATCATTTATTAAATTCCAAGCATTAGAGAGAGATATATATAATAGCACTCCTCATCTTGCTTAGAGCCTGTTGAGAATGTGAAAATAAACCAATATTGAATATTCTGTGACACAGTAAAGGCATTTCTGGGGCACTGAATGGCATTTAGAGTCTGCTACATTATATGCACTGTATCTAGTTGCTGGTCATCCCTTTCACAGGTATTGACAACAGTTGTTTTATGAACGAAGTTTCCAAAGTCACATAACTAAGTGGCAAAGCCAAAATCCAAGCCTTTGCAAATCCTTAAGCTGATGTCCTCTTTTATAGCCCACATGGCTTTTCTTCCATATATGCTGAAGAAGGAATGAAATACACGAATTCAGAGTCATCTAGTTCTCCAGTTAGACTGGCTGGATAACAACTGATGCACCCACATTCAGAGACAAAGAATACAAGCAGAGGAGCAAATACGGTGGGCACCACATTTGGGAGGGGGGGCATTGCAACGACCTACAGGGCAGTGAGAGTCTGAAGCTCCAGCTACAGGTGAAAGTCGGAAGTGAAGCTCTGAGCACCATCAGCACCTAAGTAACAGTTGACATTTTAGGCCTGTAATAAATCACCCAAACAGAATATATAGATTAAGAAGACGATAAAACAGATCTTTAACTTATTGTCTCCTAGGTTCCTTTTTTAGACTTTATATAAAGATCAATGCATGGGTTCTTTCATTTAATAAATACACTTGGCCTCTTTGTATGTAAATTGAAAATATTAAGAAAAGTTGCATTTATTTACTGAACATGTACAGGCTTTTCATGGTCTGCATCCCGTAAATAATAAAGTACAGTAACTTTATATACCACTTAAATTTCATTAGTGTCAATACAAAACTAGAACTGATTTCAAGTATGGGAGGATATGTGAATTATATCAATGTCTACGACTTTGCTACCTCTTTCCCTGCTTCTCTTTTGAAGTTATTTCTCATTTCACAAATCATAAAGAATTCTTTTTATTATGTATTTTATACTTTAGACCCATTTACTTTAATGACAAAAATGCAGTCAGATCTTGACAAATTTTGAATTGTGAAGCCACAGAGAGCCCGGTACATGACGTCACTCTGCCTCCCACCCCTGTTCCCTCACTGGATATCTGGCTCACTCTTCTATGAAGAAGCTCTCTACTCCAAAATCTGCCTAATGAAAATGCAGCCTCTTGAAAGTTGTTTGTAGATATTCTCTTTGCTTGGTCTTGAGTCCTTCTTGGCTGTTCTTGCTCCATAACACTGTGCATGTATTTTTTTTAAGTCCTTAAAACTCTCTCAGGAATGAAATCCTTTTTCCTGCATTGCATCTAACAATACTGAGCTTGAGAGAGATTGTGGCTCCCTAGATTACTGTCATCTATTTAAAATTCAAATAAAAAAGGCATCCTTGCCCTGGACTTCAGGAGTCCAGTGACAAAGGGGACACTTTGATTATAAGCAGACATAAGAAAAGGTATCCAAGCCTTCTACGAAAAACTCTGTAATAGGCACGTGAACACAGAGATGTAGTAACACAAAGAATGACACCTATCAAAGCAAGGAAGTTACTGCAGAAAGGAAATTTGAATGAAATGTGAAAGGACTTGTCACTCGCATGTTATTAAGAAGGAGATAGCCTGCTCTGTGGAGTTGGAGCTGTAGGAACAGAACAGGCACAGTACTTGCTAAAACAAGAACAGTACTTGTTCTTGAACTCATATCTCTCCTTCAAAGCTGGCCAGCCCACCACAGATGCACAGGCTGAGTCTGGCTGGAGATTCTGCTAAAATGTTTTAGAATATTCTGATTTCAAGTGATCCAGGGAAGACAGCACTGGTGAACAGTGATGACATAAAACTTTAGTCTTGCTCTTGCTGTCTACTTTCAGTCTTTTCTCCTCTTTACACCCCCACTGCAACCACAACATAAAACAGCATGGAAAACAATAGGGGACTTGGCAGTAATTACTGTTAGTTTTGAATGCTGAATATATAGCAGACACGGGCACTGCGAAAGCTGCTTGTGTGGCACATTATACTTTTTTTGGGTCTCCCTAAGTGTTTTTTTGTCTCCATCTTACAGCCTATATTGTTCAGTTTTTCATAGAACTTTTAGGTCATCCTACTATTTAGTATCACTATGGATTCAATGCAATTCAGACAATGAGTCTGAATTGGAGGTGTTATTCTCAGGCCAGCTGAAAACTGTCTGCAACATGCTGTAAACAGAAAAGAACTGACAGTTTCACTATTACAAAAAGTACACCCCCTTGTAACTAAGTACACTCTCAGAGATGTGTAAATCAAGCTTTTATTTTTCTTTAGCCCTAAGGATTTCTATTAAACAAGAAAAAGTTACTTACAACATTTTATTGAAGTCTTGGTAAACTTAAATCTGAACATTTGTGAACTCGTTCTATCTCCTAAGCTCTAAAGAATGTGGGCTTGTGTTTCTATAGAAGGTTCCTTTGGTCACACCACTTGTCAGTGAGACAGTTTAATCTGCATAGCTTTTTCAAATGACATTGTTATCAAAAAGAGCCCAATTTCATTTTCTGAACCTCAAAAAATGAAATATTTTATACGTTCATGGAGTCATACTAAAATTTTGCATATGCACACAAATATAGTTGAGTGGTGACTGATTTGGGGTGTCCTACTCATCCCTACTGCATTTCAGGGACAGTATATAATGACTGCATTTCACTTCAAGTTTTATCTGTGTAATCACATATAGTAAATATTGAAATATATAGTATGTGTGGCATATTAAGTCTTTCTTTTTGATCGCCACCTCTAGGTATAATTATAATATTCAAAATTTATCCTTCCACTGATGTATGTATATATGTATATGTGTATCTATACATATGTGTAACAGTATATATTGTTTTAAGTATGCAAAAGAATACTACACAATACATATTTTTACATCTTGCTTTTATATTTATTATATTTTAGCTTCTGCATATTAGTCTGTGTATGCCCACCTCATTCCATTTTATAATGCTACTTAGTAATCTAGTATTTCATTCTGCTGTGAGTTATGATAATTCATTTAATTCTTATATAACCTAGCTATGATTTTAATCTTATTGAAGTCTTAATGGTATTTTTCCCTATTCTGACAATTTCCTATGGTATTATTTTTCATTGACTTCTGAGTTCCTGCCTTCATTATGGATATGGATGGCATTTTATTTTTAACAAACATGTTCTTTAATTTTTAGCTCCATGACTTGATTTTCTTCTTTTGCATTAAGCCAATGACTAAGATCATGTTGAAGTTTTTTTTTTAAAAATGAATAGCAGGAGTTCACTCAGTGATAGCATGTTTCAAGGTATGAGGTTTATTTTGTATTGTTTTCTTTTGGACATCAGCATGTGAATTTTAGACACACTCTACTTTAAGTAGAGATAAAGTGAAGCTGTTGCTTTCACACCACAAAATATGAATGCAACATATGATCAGCTGATGTGATAAAGTAGACCCTGAGGACCTCACTACCCTTGAGATCCCTCCAACATGACACCCCCATTCAGGGACTGAGCAATGACTGATAAATGTGTTCCCATCCCTGTCCCTTGGCCACAACTGTGTATCTAGAGTCATTACTATATCTCCATTTTTTCTTTTTGTCCCAAACCTTGAAGTAGGACTCCAATTTACTGCAGCAATAAGGTATTTGTATACTAACATTAGTCATTATTTATATAGTCAGTTTTCTTGAACTTGAAGAAAATAGATCATTTCATTAATAATCTTCACCAGCTACCCCTTGGCTTCCATACCTTTAGTTATTCTGAACTTTCAGGCCTATTGAGGCTCCTTCTACTAAGCCCAGGCCTATCATCAGCCTTCGTTCCTATATTCTTTATAATTCAGTGTCCAGGTCTACTGTTCTCTGCCAGATTCAGCCAGTTTTACAAGTGAAGTTATACATTTAAACCAGATGGGTTTGGCTTGGTGATTGGCACTGTGCAAAATCTACAATGTGGGTCAGACTTATGAAAGTTTTGGTGAATTTGGCAACATCTTTGAGGAGTGCGGACTGCCTTAAAACTCCAGAGAGAAATCTTCAGAATCTCAGACATTCCATCTTTTGTGAGCTTCCAGAGAAGGCCACCCTCAGCTGGCATGAGAGAGAGGGCTCATTTTCAAACTATTTAAGTCATGTTGTGACTAGAGGTTGAAGTCTGGTGCAAAAGTATGA
Organism: Ctenomys sociabilis; assembly: GCA_004027165.1. NCBI lineage: Eukaryota > Metazoa > Chordata > Mammalia > Rodentia > Ctenomyidae > Ctenomys > Ctenomys sociabilis. Next base: position 46,150 of record PVKA01006616.1, on the reverse strand, counting down.
GAACTGAAGAGATGATTTGCAATGATCCTAGAACAAGCAGATTCACTATAGTATACAACGAAGGGCTTAAGGTCTGGGAAGATAATACTTCTACCGCTGCAGAATATTTCTATGGAAGAGTTTATTCAAATCTGTTGTGTCCTTTAGAACAATTAGCACTTCCAATTGTCAGGGAAAAAGTACAGCTGAGTTAATTTGTAGGAGGGGAGACAATGACCTGCTATTTACCAACAGGAAGGAATTTGTAGTTTCCAACATGAGATCCCTTTTATACCTCATCCTTTCATTGGTTTCAGTGAAAATGAGGCTTCAATTAGGATCTGAGTACTAAGGCCTAAGAATTTTTTCCATCCCAGATTTTTAAAGAACCGTAAAACAGCTTGAAAGAAAGCCTCACTCACTCACCCTGAAACCTCCACTGAAAAATAAATAATTGAAACCATAGTTGAACATGATTAATGAAGATACATTATAATAATTTATAATACTGTTTTTGGAGGGCAGTTTTTCTTCCATTTTTCTCATCTGTCTCCTCTATTACCTCTCCTACTACACTGGAGGCTTAGCAAAGTGCAGATGTTAAGAACATAAAGATATCAGAAAGCTAGTTTGGGTGAGTTGGCAGTGACCACATTACATATCTCAGATTTTCCTTCCTTTCACGTGGCTTTTTTGTAGATTAGACAATAAATCTCCTATATGAAGTTAGGATATACTTGATCCAAATGTGTTGCAGTGGATTAAAGGGAATCACTGTAGATCTGCCAGAAGCCTTTCGAACAAACTCAGGTATGGTTAGAAAGAATCTAGAAAGATTAGATGAAACTCTTTCAAATCTGACAGATACAATGTTTAAGATATTTGGAAAAATTTAACAGAAAGTTCATTTATCAAATGACTACTATGTGCCTTTTCACACAGAAAGACTTGTAAAGTGATGACAACTTTAATTTTGGTTGTATTCCCTTAAATTTATCTCAACCTTTGGGGAGTGACATTACCTCTTTAATATCACAGAACCACACTTCACATTGCATTTGCAAATCCTTGATGATAAAAAAAATTAATTATACATAAGTCATGTAGTTCAACCCTGAAATGCTGTTAATGTGGAGTCTTCATTTCAGTTCCCAAAGTTCTTGTCTGAAAGAGTGTGTCTGCATGCTCACCTCAAAAATACTTTAAAGCTTTTATTGCACATTAAAAAAATCAGCTGAGGAACTTTTAAAAATTCCCAACCTCTATCCCCAAACCACTTAAATCAGAATATCAAGCCATGGTGTACAAGCATCAGGACCTCTGGTGGCTCCTACAGTATTTCAATGTGCAAACAAGGTCAGGAGCACAATGGCTGACACTGACAAAGACCTACAAGTGCTCTAGATGGTTTCAGGGTAAATCCTGAAGGGATCTGACTCACCTTGTCAGATATAAAAGTTACATTTCTTGTTATATAGATCTGCTTTATCTTGGACTTAACCATCTAGCAGAAAAAGGATAACTGTGAGGTATAAAAAATAAAGCCATATTAATATAATGAGCTGTAAAAATGCTCAAGTCAACAACTTCTGACAACTACCATGTCTACTGATAACCCACAACTATTATGGACTATTTGACTACATTGGGATATTTTGCTGAACTTAAGTACCTACTATATTTGAACTGGCCTCAAGTATGAAAAGGTCCTTTAACAACTTCTCCAAATACAGCTTCTCTGACTACAGTGGAGCACACATGTCTGACAAAACAAAACAAAAAAGGGTGAGATAAATGAAGGATCATTTGTACTGAAAAAAAATATATATGCATATATAAAATAGGATAGATATACAGCTAGTTCCTCTTAGTTCAATGAGAAGAAAAATTTGTACTAATAGTGTTTAGACAAGAGATTATATCTGCATCTTATGCTGTGAATAACCGCTATGAAGACAATAATATGCAATGTATTAATTGTTGTTATTGTCCTACCAATCTGTTTTGAAACTGTCTCATTCCTATTTCTTTCTCCTTAAAATTAATAAAAATTTTTAAAAACAGCAGCACAAATGTAAAAAGCAGAATGTTCTGGTGAAAGGAACAAGGACTTAGGATCAGCAGGTTTCTTAGCTGTCCATTCGATTTTCAGCACTGCATACATGTATTCAAAAACAATTGATCATGCTATAAAAAAATTAAATGCCTAATTATTATTAGAGTAACACAGTCTGCTAATTAAAATATTTCATAAATGCTGTTATATACATATGCAAAACAAATGTTGCTATTCAACAAAATTTTATTTTAAGTGTCTCACTTTGCTTAAAGGCTAAATTATATGCTACATTCCTAAGGATGACAGAGCCAAATAGACATCTCCCATCTACTGTTAAGCTTCTTTAACACTTTATATGTACTTTAGAGTTATTGTATCAATTTTGCTTTAAATTATATACAAAGAATAACTGAAATATATAGTAAAAGTTTAAATTTTAAAAATGTATTGCAGTAAAAGGTACTTCATTGATCTTCCTCAGCAAATACATATCTCATTATTTTTTCCACTTTGTGATGCAATTATGAGAGTTCTCTTTTATGAGTGATCTTATGAGGTGTCATAAAAAATATACAGTGAATGCTATCACCCAGTGTCATTCCAGGGAAAAGCAAACTCATAAAACATCACATGAATGTAAAGATTATATGTCATAAACATTAGCTAAGAATAATAAAACATGAAATATAAATATGAATAAGGGATTTAGGGAGGGAGGGAGGCAGGTGGAAAGGGTGCTATAGTTTATACCTCTGTGTACCCTCAAAGCTTCATCTGTCCCTAAGTGGGGCTTGTGAGAGTGACTGACTGGGTTATGGGTGTGTGCTAATAGATCCATCTCCTGATTGGTTTAACATAGCACTTGGTGCGAATGATGGACTTATAGAAGAGAGCCGACTCGCCCTGGTTGTGCAGGGCAGCAGCCAACAGGCTTGTGGCCTACATGGAGTACAAAGGCAAAAAAGAAGGAAAGCTCACTGCTTCTGTGCATGAACTACTTCTCCTCTGCCATGCCACCCTGCCTGGGGACCGCCTGATGATATTCTGAAATCTCTCCAAATACAGCTTCTCTAACAGTAACAGAACACCCATTTCTGACAAAATAGAACAAAAAAGGGGATATAAATAAAGGACCATTTTGTGATGAAATATGTGTATATTAGGATAGATATACAGCTACCTTCTATTAGTTCAATGAGAAGAAAGGTCTGTACTAATATTGTTTAGACAAGATATCATGTCTGCATCTTGTCCTCTGAATAACTACTATGAAGACAACAATATGCAATGTATTAATTATGGTAACTGTCCTACTAACCTGTTTGGAAACTGTTTCATTGTTATTTGTTTCTCATTAAAATGAATAGAATTTTTTAAAAAATAAATTAAAAAAAACCTTTCCTCTTTTTCTTTTTTTCAGAACAGAGGATTGAACTCAGGCCTTTGTGCTTGCCAGGCAAGCGATTAATCTACTTAGCCATTTCCCTGGCCCCAGTCTTTCTTCTTTGACTTGTGGGTGGCCAGTGTTTTTTCCCAGCAATGAGAAAATACATAAGACAGAAGGAGAAGGAGACTTTTTAAGAAGAAACAAGCTATATTATGTATATGTAGCTACTTCCCAAGATGAATGGAAATATCATACACTGCGAACACCTCCGAACAGCACTACAATTACTTCATAATCGTAGTGTCTCCTCATTCGTCTTACCAGACACAGCGCTGTGCGACTTTGGGCTGCTCCCGCAGTAAAAAGCGGCCATGCAGGTAAACTTCATAATGATTCGGGATGTCTGGGCAGCCACAGGAGCGCAGTTTAAGACCCTAATGAAAAGGAACTTCAGAACCGCTTAGGAAAGTGAAAAGAATGATGGAATAAGTGTGTTGAGAGTGAGAGGGAATAGTATGGGTAGGGTTATCTTTGCAGGGTGTCTTTTCCATGTTTTTAATTTAAACGTGCCACATTTTTCTATCGCATCTCACACACATTGTCTTTCTCAGTGCATAAAAAGCATTGTCTCCACCAGTAAGCTTCCTGAGAACACAGCATCGTTCTTACTAGGTACATCTTATTTTCTGAAAGCAATGTTTTAAGTAGGCCATGTTGCACTGCTTTGTGAGATTTGGAATCAAAGAAAGGCTATAGAAGGAACTATAAGTTATATGAGGGTGTGTGTGTGTGTGTGTGTTTGCGCGCGCGCGCGTGTGCACGCGCTTTGAGAAAGAGAAAGAATAATTTCTGTTTGAGGAAAATGTGCTCAGGCGATTCTGCTTCCTGGCTCACGGCGTCTCGCAGTTGGCATTTTCTGAGCGGCTGTCAGAAGGCTGGTCTTGGGGGTGGTCTTGTCATCCTGAGTGCTGCATCTTAGATCTCGGCTCCAGCGGCCCTCATGCTCCATAAAGCCAGCAGACCGTACAGCCCATCAATGCCTAATTGCTTCCTAGTAGTTCGAACCCACAATCTTCTTTGGTTTAGTAAGAGAGTCAACTTCAGAAGAATGTCTGCAATGAGGAGCCCGACTGTGCGACCTTCCTTGGGGCAGCGATTGATCAGAGCCTTTGTCACCCACGCTCAGTGTGCTCCCAGAAGGCAACCTCGCGGAGGGACCTCACGGCACCAGTTCTCGCTGAAACTCCTGATCTAATTGGGATTTCTTCTTTACAAACTGCAAACATGTGAAGTGGAAACTAGTTGACAGTCACCTGACTGTACTTTCAACTTCTATCCTAACCTGCTCTTACAGATGAAGCTGCCACAGAGATGAACTATAACTCACACGAACCAAACCAATAACAGAAAACCTAGAGAAAGGGTAAGAGATGTTTGTACAGTCTGTTTAAAATAAGGGACATATTGATTTAAAAATAATAACATAATAACATCCATAGCTTCAGCCTTGCTTTAATCCATTTATGTTCATGTCAAACAAGACGCACAAGTGGCTATTTGAAATTAAGGACTGTAAATGGGCTTAAATTATTTTATTACAAGGAAATTGCTCTCAATAAATACAGCATCTTAATTAGTCATTGTCCCTCCCACAACACCCATAAAAACAAATGTTACGTAAATTCGCTTCATAGACAGAACCAGATGGCAGAAGCAGATGGGAACTTTCTCTTTCTACATTTTGGTTTCTGCAGAGGGACTCACTGGTTTTCTTCCAACATGTATTTTGTTTTTAACTCTGCTTCAGAACAGTCTGGGCACAGCAATTATGCTCAAGACGTGCTGGGGTATAGAAAGGAAGATGGGGTATAGAAAGGAAGAATCATGATGTGTGTGTGTGGACAGTACAGTTGGGATAGATAACACTGTGCTTCTACATAATCCTATGAGAGGCAAGATTTGCACTAATGATGGTTGGACAGGATATTATGTCGGCTTCTAGTACTATGGACAACCACTAGCAAAGTAACAAGGTAGAAAGTATTAATTATTGAATCTTTGATGTAATTCAGGTATAAAAAATAAGATACGCAAACAGCTACACTCTCTTAATTTACTGATAAGAGACATACGGTATAATAATGTCTGTAAGTATAATATCATGTATGCACCTTCTATGATACCAAAACATTATGAAAACAGTTTGCAATGTATTAATTTATCAAATCCATCTTGTCAAGGTATCTTAAAACTGTCTCATTGATATGTGTACTTCAATAAAATAAAAATTAAAAAAAAAAAAAAGACGAGTCGCCACTGCCGGAAGATCTGAGTCCTAACCAACATCAATGCTAGGTATATTAAGCATCGTCCAGGAAAGCTCAGTTGGTGCATGTCTGATGGCAAACTCACATTTAACATGAATCACAGAGCTAACTGAAAGAACACAAATTCTCAGGATTTATAATTAACACTGAATATCTGTATTTTATTTTATTAAGTTTATTGGTACAATTTAGCTTCCTATAATGATCAAATTCATCAGAAAATGTGTACTTATATATAACATATATTATTTCTTTTTGCCTAATACCCTCCCCTTCCTTCAACACCCGGTTCCTTGTTTACAAAGTCTGTTTGGATTTCATCTTCATCTTAGCATTTTCTTTTCCTCACCTTACTTTCCCTCTCCTCCCTCCCTCGTTTCCCTCTCTTTTAAGCCATTTCTCCATATCACAATATCTATCAAACACTTTAATCCTTATTTACACTTTTCATTTCTCACACCAGAGAAAAAAAGCAATGTTTACACATGTGTGACCAATTTATTTCACTTCAGATTATGGTGGCAAGGTACCTACTTACCTATAAATATCTCAAGTTTATCCTTCTTTATGGCTGCATAGTACTCGGTTGTATAAAAAGATGTATTTTTTATCCATTCTTCACTTGATAGAAATTTGGGTTGTTTCCAATGTTTAGCTATTACAGTCTATATTAGTGCAAACATGAGTGTGCATATATTACTGTGATGTGATGTTTCTTGTTCTTCCAGGAAAATACCCCAAAGGGGAATACCTGGATCAAATGGGACCTCTAACCTTAGTTTTGTGAGGAGTTTCCACACCTATTTCTATAGTGATTGCACCAGCCTGCACTCCTGTCAGAAGTAGAAAGAGCTCCTTTTTCCTGCCGCCCCTTCAGTATGTCATTGGTTGATTTCATGACAGCTATTCATTCTGTAGTGAGATGGAATCTAGAGCATTATTTTAATTTTCATCTCTCAAATGACCAGTGATATTAAACTGTATATATATATATATATGATTATATATATGTATATATAATTATATATATACATATATATATGATTATATATATGTATATATAATTATATATATATACATATATATATGATTATATATATACATATATATAAATATATAAATATATATATATATATATATATATATATATATATAATTTCTTCCTCTGAGAAGTATGCATTCACTTCAGATGCCTGTTTATAGATTGGGATTTAAATTGGGAGGAGGTATGATTTTTTTCAGTTCTCTATATATTCTATATATTAGCTTGTCTGAGGGATAACTGCCTAAAAATTTTCCAATTCTTTGGGTTGTCTTTTCACTCCATTGGTAATTTTTTTTCCTGTGTAAAAGCTTTTTAATATGATAAGATGCCAACTGTTGATTTGTTGTATTGTTCCCCATGAAATTGAGGTTTGTTCAAGAAATCATTTCCTACACCTATATCTTCGAGTCCTACCTGTTTTTCTTCCAGTCAGCTTAGTGTTTCTGTTTTAATGCCTGTATCTGTGATCCCCTTTTATTTGAGTTTAGTGCATGGTGACAGGCATGGATCTAGTCTCAGTCTTCAGCATATGGAAAGTCAATTTCCAGAACCATTTAGCGAAGAAGCTGTCTTTCTTCCAGTGAATGTGTTTGACTTGTTTTTTTATATTCTAATCTTTCCCATTGATCCTCCAGTACCATATTGTTTTGTTTTTCTTAAGTAGCACTCCAATTTCTTTTTTTTTTTCCTTTTTTTAAAAAATATATTTAGCACAGGGTTTACAGGGTTTCACTACACAGATCAGATTCATACTGATCCTCCTGTTTTCAGCCTCCCAAATGCTGGGATTGCAGGGATGCGCCACCATGCCCAGTCTCCCATACTGTTCTTGTCACAGTAGCTTTGCAGTATAATTTCAAGTCAGAGATTTGATATCCCTGCCATACTGTTGTTGCCTATGATTGTTTTTGCTATTCTAGGTCCAAATAAATTTTAGAAATGTTTTTTCTAGTTCTCTGAGGTATGTTTTTGGCATTGTGGTTGTGATTGCTTAAATTTGTATAACAATTTTTAAACCACAGACATTTTCACTATATTGTTTCTTCCCAAGAACAAAGAATATATATCCATTTTTACGTCCTCTTCAATCTCCTTTTTACTGTACATTACTGTAGTTTTGAGTGTATACATCTTTACTACTTTTGTTAGATTGATTCCAAAGTATTTCATTTTTTCCAGTGCTATTGTGAAAGATGTTGTTTCCCTACCTTTTCTCTTCGTGTGTTTGTTGATTTTTGTACAAGAATGTTATTAATTCTTGACTTTTGACTTGTATCCAGTTACATTACTGAATTCAGCTATTAAATCTACAAATCTTTTGACAGTGTTTTGGGGATCTTCTATGGACAGTATTGTGTCATCCACAAATATTTTTAATTTTCTAAATGTTAAACAGAGTAGGATACATTGAAAAAAGAAAAGAGTATCTGAAACATCCATATCATATATATCATTCAATATATCACACTTTGGATGTACTAAAATTCTAAATTAGGGCCGGCCAAATAGCTCAGTGGATTCAAGCACCTGCAAGCAGGCACAGGAGCCAACTGTTTGATCCCCGGGCCTGCCATGCCGACCCTGCACTCAGGGCACACTGAGGCTGCAATTGAGACTGGGTGTGGCAGCACGCACCTGTAATCCCAGCACTTGGGAAGCTGTAAACAGGAGAATCACTGCGAGTCCAATCTAATAATGAAACCCTGAACACCCTGTAGACCCTTCCTTAAATTAAATTTAGAAAATCTAAAATCATTCCTCAACTAACTAGTTTTGAGTACATGACTATACCTGAGGATTGAAGAAATAAAACTCTATTAAAGGAAAAAAGAATGTGAATGAATATTGTCCTATTACCTGCTACCACATCACTCCTTCTGTGGAGATCCACTCCTTCACAATGGTTATCAGTCAGACATTCTCAAATTATAAACATTCCTACATTCTCATAATGAATTTATCCTACCTTACCTACTTTTTTTCTACTTTAACTTTAGAGTTGAGCATATATATATATATATATATATATATATATATATATATATATATATTTTGGCTACATCTAATTTTCTGTTGTCAACAAAATGTTGGATTATTAGTCCATTTACAGTAAAAATATGATACACTTTGCAATAAAAGTTTTTTGGATCAAAAAGATCTTATTTCACCTCTAAAATGGAAGAGCACCTGCCCTTTAGAGAGTCATTCTAACCAAGTAAGTTGCAGAACATCCAACCTGACATCTTAGCACAAAATATTTCTTAACAAGCACAGTTGTTTTCTTTTTTGTTTGTTTATTTTTTTTTATAAAACTGCCTTTATTCTGTTAGTTGGAAAAATTAACCAGTACAGAAAAAAAGTTTAGTCAGCTGGAGAGAAGAGAAAAACCAAGTACTGTCCCTGAGATCTGATGGCTTCTCGGGGAGGGCACCTTAGTAGGTAAGGAGAAAAGAGCACTGTGAATTTGAGCCAGGCCCTACCAGGCCCAGGTGAGAAAGGCTACGCCGTCTTCAGACAAAGTTCCTAGTCACTTACCCAGTTCTGGGGAAGGGAAATAGGATATGTGGGGCCAAAAAGAGGCAATAGCCTTCTTGTATCAGACAAAGTGAAAAAATGGGAATTTAAAAAAATGAATTTTAAAATGACTTTATTGCCAAATACACTTTCTTGTTAAAAAAACAAAACAAAAAAACACCAACACATTCTTTGTGGTAATGACAAGTATCAGTATTAGGAAATCCAGTTATACAAAAAATACTATATCTAGACTGGGCAGACATATTTATTTTTGGTAACATACATTAAGTGGCACTAATTACATGGTTAACTGTAAGGTAACTAACATGAAACCACAGAACTGTAGCTCTGCCACAGGTGCATGGACTTGGGGCTTCTGGCTGAGCATGTTTTCAAAAAAACTGTCTGCCCAGCCCAGAGCTATGACAATAACTCCATGAGGAGTAAGACTCTGAAATGGTGGCTCATCAGAATTCCCTGCAACTGACAGATTAGAGACGCAGGACATGTTAGTCATAAAGTAGTTACAGCCTAATTCACGACAGTTACCAACTGTCTCTTTCTAGAAAGAAGCAAGAAGTTAAGAAATTCTTAGAATTAGTCCCTGGTATGTCAGGTGGAGTGCAGGAAGGGCTGTTAGAGCAGTGTCAGAAGGATCCTGGCAGGTCAGATGGGCTGGACATCATTATTAATAATCATTGCTGGCTTCTAAATACAGGTAGCAAGATGACTTCTGATTTGTAATCTTAGGTAAATTATAGATAAATGAAAAAGGCCAGTAATCATACACTAAGTTTAATAAACACTTCAAACTTAACCGCATGAAGGCTGTGCTTGCAGCAAGGTTTCACAAGACAAGGCACCCAGATTTTTTCTTCCCACACCTGGCTTACAGAGCAGCTCTCATGGCCATTTCAAAAACTTCTCTCACTCCATCTTTGGTCTTCGCTGAACGTTCCATGTACCCAAAGGCGCCAATCCTGTTTGCCATATCTCTACCTTCTTCAGGTTTTACTGGCTCCTGCTTCATCTTAGCTAACTCCCACAAGATGGGATCATTCCGAAGATCCTTCTTGTTTCCAACCAGGATAATGGGTACATTGGGACAGAAATGCTTTACTTCTGGAGTCCACTTTTCTGGGATGTTTTCTAAACTATCAGGGCTGTCGATGGAGAAACACATCAGTATAACATTGGTATCTGGACAGGAGAGAGGCCTCAGGCAATCATAATCTTCCTGTCCAGCCATGTCCCACAAAGCCAACTCTACCTGCTTTCCATCCACTTCAGTATCTGGGAACTGGTTCTTGCTGAAGACTATGCGCAGGTACATCGTACCACAAGCTCCATCACTAGTTTTCAGATGGCAGCCACTGCTTGGTGACAACCCCCAAGTTCAGCCTCTTCGCGCCAGCGACGCCTGTCCGCAAGTCCCAAGCTCAGAGACTAGGGCGGATAGATCCAGAGGCAAAGGTGGACTACGGAGAAGAGAGAACCGATTGAGGGCGGCAGACTCAAGAGTGCGAGCGAGGGCGGGCGCTGGCGGGAGGGCGGGGCAAAAAGCACAGTTTTTACAAAACAGAATACAACTAATTCTGTAATTGATGAGTTGCAAAACAAAATGTTAGCCAATAAAGGCATCATTTTCTCTAAAATAATTTGAAAACTCATGAGAACATTTTATTTATTTATTTTTATTTAGGACAGGGTCTAGAGGGTCTCATTACATAGATTGGACGCACAGTGATTCTCCTGTTTTCAGACTCCCAAGTGCTGGGATTACAGGCACCTGCCATCACATCCAGTCTCATGAGAACACTTTTATTAGTGATATTTTAAGTTCGAGCTTCGGTCTTCATTTAGATTTTAAAGCATATATTTTGGAAACTCTCCTCCGTCCTTCTCTAGCTTCACTCACACTTAACAATGATTTAGATAATTAGAATGGGAAATGCTCCCTTTTCTCTAACCTCATCCTTATGGTACTACATGGATTTCCTTGGCCTCTCACCCTGATCAATACGAAGTACTCTGTGGTTCACAGCATTTCCTGCCAGGAACTTAAGCAACATGACTGATTGATTTGATATTGCTCTTTCCTCTTTATCTACCCTGTAATCTAGGTATTCATGAGGCTACAGGGCAGAGCACCAATGTGCTGGATCCTACTTTCTAGGGTAAAATTTCTTCTTCTAGTAGAGGTTTCAAGCTACATGAGGGAAAAAATGTGGCTGATCCAAAGATATTCTAATAGTGTGTCCTGGGAAAGTTAACCAGCCAAAAACACCACTAGATGTTCATTTTGTTCCTTTATATAAAGAGAGAAAAGCAAATCACACCTTATATGTAACCCCATAAATGTGATTTCTTTGCTCAGTTATGAGGTGTGTGCATTGGATTTTAATATGTTGATCTTTGACTTTGGTGGTTGAGATATTTTACAATCATCCAATCATCTGATTTCCTTCCAGTGTAATCATTTAATTAAGATATAAAAACTTAATGCAGGTAACATGGAAAGTATTAATATTAATGTGTAACATTTATTGAATGCCAGCTCTGCTCTAGGAATTGAACAAAGCACAAAATTAAAGTTCCTGCCAGTTAGCTTAGTATATACCAGAAAAAATTTTAAGAAGTTGTAATAGTAAGAAAGACCCAGTATGTAACTTTATAATCACTGCAGAATGAAATACAACTAAAAGATATATAGTCGCACTTCCTCCAAATACTTTTATCCATGACTTGTTTTATCAGTATGTGTTTAGAAATACTATTTGGACTGATTGTGTCTTGATCCAGTAAGTCTTTTAACATAAACAATAGGATACTGTATGTTCCCTGGCCAAAATAAAATGGAAGGAGCAGATTAATTCTGAGTTCTGCAATGATTTACTGGCTATGTATCTACAAAGAGGGAAAACCCATAACTGCTCTTGAAATGCTTTCCACAGTTTCAAAGTCTCAGCCTATCCCTTTTTTTTTTCAATTTTGGCCAAATGTATCCAAACTCCACACAAGAAACAGCAGTCACCAGGGCTGGCTCCACATTCTATATGCCTTACTTCATTAGTCACTTCTCTTGCTTGGTATCTGTTCCAAAAATAAAGAGGAAACTGCTTTCAAATATCTCTCTAATAATAATTACCAAAGTAATTGGAACCCCTTCATTGAGCCCTTGTTTCCATGAAGAGCATGAAAGAGATGGCTCTCTGCAGCAGTGGATGCTACTGAGCACCTCCTCTTGCATTAATTTCTCTTCCAAGTCTTCATCACACTGTGGTTTCTTGAAGTCTCTCTTGTCAACTTCCTTCATTCTCTGACTTCCTAAATGGAGGCATTTCCATAGATTCTATTCTTGATGTCATGCTTTCTTTCACTTCCAAAGTTCTCTGAATTCCTCACTCACCTCATGCATTCTCTTCATCACGCTCATTCTTACTGATTTCCCCCTTTCTGTCACTATTTCAGCCATACTGATCCTCTTGCCACTCTTTATATTTTCTAAATCTATTAACAACTCAGAGATTCAGAATTTGGTGTTCTTAGTGCTTGACCTGCTCTTTTTCAAGTGCCCAAATGGCTTCATCTATTCATCTTCATCTTCTTCCGTTTATATCAGATGTTGAATTATTCATGAGAGTCTCCGGTGGGAAACTAGCCATAAGGATCAGGCCCTATTAGCCATCCCTATGGTCATGAAGGAGGGAACAGAAGGCTGGTCCTCCTCAAAAATGCTGGCATTTAGCAAATTGCAGGAAAGAAATCAACAACAGCTGAGATCTCATCTAGAGAAATACTTAACTTGGGCATGCTTTGCAAATAATGAGAAACAGATTAATTTTCTGTTAGCCAAACTACTTACTTCTTTGCCTAACTTGAATAAAAGTAAGGTGAGTCTGATGCTTAAGGCTCTTTGTTCATTACAGTCAAAAAAACCCAGCCTCTCTTTTAAAATGATCTCTGTGTCTTTAAGCTCTGTTTGTCCTCTCTGGTTAGTCATTCTTAGCAGGCTAGGCCTCCACACTTTTCCAGACCACTCCATGTAAAATAACTCCTATGCTCTACACTTATTTTTCTGTTTCATGTTTCTCTGTATGACTTAACATAATCAGATACACTGTGTACTTTATTTTATTTGTCATCTGTTTCATTATTCTGTAATGAGTGTTCCATAAAAGCAAGGGAATGTGTCTGTTATTTTCACACTGGTGTATTCTCTGTGCTTCGAATTATGCCTGCACATAGGAAGTACTAAGCAAGTGTTTTTTGAATACATAAAAATGAGTGTTAGCAAACTTGTAAGGAAATCAAAAACTCTTCAAAACTTCTAAATTAGATTTTCTTTCCTCTCTCCTATGGGATGTCACTGTGGCCTTTTTTGGATCATCTTTCAAGCCATGGTATGAAGGCATCATACAGAATTTCTCCTGATTTCTCTTTTGGAAGTAGCACTGAAGAAGACAGAAAAGCCACACTGGTTATAACCTGAATCTGACTTTAGGGCTTCTGTATAGAAAATTATTAGTAGGTGCAATAAATTAGTTATACTCTGCTTCATAATAATCCTGAGTTCCATGGGATTAATTACTCCTTGCCATCAGAATTTGTTTGTATCACATTGACATGGCCAAGCCCAGCTTTTTGAGAAAGTAGAGTATAGAAGCCAAATAAGATTTTAAAATTCCATGGTTTTGGCAGGTCATTTTGCCAATAACCAAATACTATGCCACTACAAATCACAAATGTTATTATTTTTATTTTTTGGTATATTCATGTTGGAGTCTTTTTAAGAACAAAGGTAGCTGCCCCATTTTAAATGTCCATGTGCCCATAAATCCCATTAATTTTTTTAAAGATCTTCAAGAATGTTCTAAAAAAGCCTGTCTGCTAACAAAACTTCATTTCTTCATTCCTCAGAAAATTTGTTCTTACAAAAATCAGAACTCTCTGAAATCCTTTTAATTTGTAGAACATTAGCTCGCTTTTAGTAAAGCAAATGTCTTATTGAGTTCAAAGCAAGCTCCTAGGGCACAAAAGGCTTTATTTCAAAATACTTTTGTTAAGGAACATTTGTCTAGACATAGCTTCTTTCTTTGCCTTGTGTAAAATGAATAGCTTAAAAAAATCTGTGAATAGTTTCAAATAAAAATTTCAAAATCTTGAATAATTTAATTAAGATGTATTTCATTCCTGTTTTACCAAGTACAATTTGACAATATTTCCAACAGTAAAGATGATTTCTGCAAATTAAGAATGCCATGCTATAGGACTGCTTTTTAAGATATTCACTGCACAAGCCATTTAATTAGTATTGGAAAAATAATATCATGCAAGCTTCCTTTGAGATAATTAATGAAGTAGAAAATATTTTCTAATAGATACAATTGCTTAAGTCAAAGAAAAGATCTGAACCTTGCCCTTATTAGCAAATAAAATGTTCAACCAACCAACAATTGGATTAAATAGCATGAAGTGAGAACACACTTGAAGAAAGTACACTTCTCACTGAAACTCTCCACACTCAAATGTTCTTAATATTGTCTCTTATTTATTCCTGAAAAACAACTCTATTGGACAGATACAATCATCTCTACAAGTGATTAGAAAATTCATTATGAGAGATCCAGGGAGTTGTGGTTAAGCCAGATTGTTTTTTATGGCAGAACCAGGGATTGAACTCAGGCCCTTGCACTTGCCAGGGAAGTGCCTCTTCTACTGAGCCATCTCCCCAGCCCCTAAGCCAGAATTTGGAATTTGAACCTCGGTCTTGGGACCCCATAGTAAATCTTTTTCCACTAAATTATACTACCCAATGAGTCTATTCTAGTCATGTGTGATGCAGAAGTGGTGTTTACAATCCTTGAGTCAAAAACATCACTAGTAATTCCCTGCAATGCCAATATTCCACCTGTATTCCTTCAGAAACTTCCCCCAGAAGTTCTGACATTGTTCATACCTATTCTAGAGTCTATGGCTGTATAATAAATGACCCACATAATATAAACTTTGCATACAGAATTGCATAAAACAACCATTTGTAATGTTTATGAATTCTACTGGTCCAGAATTTATATAAGGTGCCACAGGAACTAAAGTACTTCTGTACATGACTTGGAGGTATTATCTGGAAGATTGAAAGATAGAGTCTTTGGAAGTTACCTTCATTTACATGTAAGACTGATACAACTATTGGCTTAGTCCTTAGTTGAGGCAACCACGCAGACATTTGCATATGACCTGAGATTTCTCATTACATATTGTCTGAATTCTACAGGCATATTAAGCAGGGTTTTACTAGAGGAACAGATATAATACAAGTAACAGATACAACAAAAGATGGACAAATATATAAGAAATTACAAGATTGGCTTATGATAGTCAGCCATAGAGTCAGATGAGGAAGTGTGCAGAGCGTATTGGCACACCTAAGACTGAGGGATTCAGTCCCAAGGTCTGAAGCTCACTGCAGTGTTCTCTGCAAGTCTCTATCAGTCAGCCAGTGGGTGTGTAAAGGATGACTGAATCAGAGCAGAGGAACTTCAGTCTGAGTTCTTTCTCAGTTAATTTTTACTTGTGGCTTGGACAAATATCCAATGCTCAAAGTAATGGAAGGAAAAGTTTATTTAGCTCAGTTTGTGGAGGCTTTAATCTATATGTGGATGGCTCCCAGGCAGAGTGGCAAATAGAAGAAAGCAGCAGTTCACAGAAGCAGAAAAGGGAATGGAAGCAGCTGTGGCTTCTACCCAGTTTCTATACGCTCTTTATATTATAATGAAGCTATCCTGGGGCTGTAGGTGTAGAGCTCATACAAAGTCCGTGCTCTCCTCTTGTACAGAATGAGAATATTTACACACTAAGAATCCTGACCACCAGCCAAATAGCTAAGCAGTCTAAAGCATGTACAAGCAGGTGCAGATCCTAAGGGTTCAAACCCCAGGCCTGTTGTGCTGGCCCCACCACTGGAGCATGACAAGACAGCAATTGAGACTGGGTGTAGTGGTGTACACCTGTAATCCCAATACTTGGGGGGCCAGAAACCGGAAAATCACTGAGTCTGATCCAGTAGTGAGACCCTGAACACCTTGTCCCTTCTTTAAAATATAGGGAAAAAGAAAGAATCCTGGCTGTCTTTTGAGTCAATTAAAATTCTAAATTTCTCTAGTTACACAATATGTTTCTAGTTAAAATGAGTACAATCCACCCCTTGTCAACATGACAACCAGACATTTTACACCAGTTTTCAGGTACAAAGATATGTTTATTAACATTTTACAAATTGAACATTGTATTACATTCAAACCATGACATTTTTGCCTCTGGACATCCTCCCAAAGACTCATGCACATCTCTACGCAAAAGGCATTTTAGTTCATCCCCAAGAGTTTTCAAAGTCCTAGCAATTTCAGCATTGCTGAAAAGTCCAAATCTCAATTCTCCTCCAAGATCTAAGGCAAACTCCTAGCTATGAGCCCATGTACAAATGAAAAGTTAAACATTTTCAACATTTAATGGCACAAGATAAACAATACCATTCCAAAAGTCACAGTCAGAAAGATACAAAGCATTGGGACAAAGGCAAGTCCAAAATCCAGCATGGTGAATGTTAAGTCATATAGTTCCATGTGGAACACCCAAAGCAACCTGTAATGAGTTGTGAACTCCAAAAGCCTTATATGGCTCCACCCATGTGACAGTCCTGCTGGTAACTCCTATAGTTTTTCTCTCAGGCCTGTTTTGCTCAATTTTTTGCAACTTTCCTTAGATAATCCATGTTTCTGGCTTTTTTCAACTTCTGAGGTTTTCATTGAATAAACAGGCTTCTTACTCACAACTTTATATACTGTCCTCTCAGGGGCACACTACCTGACCTCCTAAGCCTTCTGAAGTCTAGCTGGAAGCCTTTTTAACCTCAGAATTCTTGTGTAACCTCAGAATTCCTGTATTTTAAAATGTGCCTAAAGCCTATGCCACATGGATGATGCCAAGGTCTTCTGCCAGCTGGAGCAGCAGCTAGGTTTTTTTTTTTCCTTGGATGTAAGGGTTGAATGCCCAGATTGCTGAGCTCTCTGATTTTGAGGAACAAATTCTCTATGTTGGCACCATTCTGGAAATTGTTGTAGCTGCTGCTTCTATTCTGGAACCTGGTGTGATCACTACCTCCATTCTGGAACACAGCCAGCACATAGGCCTGGCTTGCATGTGGGACTGACCACTCCCCTAGGGGACCTCCTCCATCAGACAGGTCTTGTGTGGAACCCTGCGATGGAATGAATCCCCAGCACAGATGCAAGGGGCAAGACACACCCAGCTAATCCAGGAGCAGAAGATCTTGCCAATAGGGCATAGTGGGTTCACATCCATGGGCTATAGCAGGAAGAAGTGGAGCATAGCAGCCAGACCCAAACCAGGCTCAGCTGGATGACTACAAACTTGGTAGATATGGGCCTAGAAAGCTGAGACACACTGCTAGAGCCAGATCTATGAAAGTGTCCCCTCTCTCTCTCTCTCTTTCCTTCCCTGATATCTCTTGATTGAGATAGGGGGCAACAGGAAACCAAGGTGAAGTAGTCTGCCTGAAAGACTTCAGGTACATCAAGCAGAGGTGATCAGACAGAACTTAGGGGAAATAATTTACATACAGATTCCCTGTATAATATCTGCTTAGCTACACAGTCACAAGGTTTGTTCTTCAAACTGGTCAAGCATTGGCTGTGACTCGTCCATATGGATGACACAAAGGATCTACAGAATAAGGTACAGGATTACAACATAAACCCTGAGGGGACTTCACTGACCTCATCAGAAACAAAAGCTACATGTTTTGGTGTTTAGGTCTTGCTCTATCTAGGTCTTAACTATCCAGCACAAAAGTATAAAAATGAGGTATACAACACGGGGCCTTAATAATAGTTGAGCTATAAATGGCTATGGTCAACAACTTCTTCAGATAACTCACTATTGTTGTGGAATGCTGGACTGTGTTGGGTTGTGTCATCAAGTGCAGCACTGGTTGAATGACAATGGAGTGCCCATCTTTGACAGGTGTAGACAAAGGTAAGGGTATAAAAAGAAAGAATCATGATGTGTGTGTATGGACAGTACAGTTGGGATAGATAACACCGTGCTTCTACATAATTCTGAGAGGCAAGATTTGCACTAATGGTGGTTGGACAGAATATTATGTCGGCTTCTAGTACTATGGACAACCACTAGGAAAATAACAAGGTAGAAAGTATTAATTATTGAATCTTTGGTATAATATCATGTGTGTACCTTGTATGATACCAAAACATTATGAAAACAGTTGCAGTGTATTAATTTATTGAATCCATCCTGTTAAGGTGTCTTAAAACTGTCTCATCAATATTTGTACTTCAATAAATAAATAAATAAATAAATAACAAGGTTTGCTCTTATGGTATAAAATGCAAACCCATTAGTTATAAAACTTTGGCAACTGCTAAAACTCACTACCCTTTATTAGTGTTACTAACTGTAGTACTATAAATACAAAACTGTAACTGTCTTAACCACATAGCTTCTCTTTGGTAATAATATTGGTAGGTGCTGAGCTAATAATTGAACCAAAGCCCTATACTGAATATTAATTGAAGTGCTATACAAAATGACAAACAGGAGTAGCAAAATGCATTCTCAGGCCCGTAACTCACCCATGACACACCAGCATAAAAGAAATTGGAAGGCACACACCTGAAATCTCTGAAATAATTGTGCCTGAAGTAATGAAACCACTGCAGAAAGGTATACAGGAAATCAGATAAGAAATAATCTCTGAAGTAAAAATAGAAATGATAACTATAAAGAAAGACTAAGTGCTTCTAAAGAAGATGCTGATAATAAAAATAGAGGAGAATAGAAAAATGATGGAATCTTTGAATGAGCAATATAGGAAAAAAACAGAATGCATGAAGCAGATTCGAAGAGTTATACAGGAAAATAAAAATCTCAGTCACAAGCTAGCAAAACTGTTTGAATGAAAGTGAAGATAAACTTTCAGACATTGGAGACAATATTGCAGCTGGCAAAAAGGTAAGAAAAGATCTCTTAAAAGCATCTAGGATACAGGAAAAACTAATTCAACATCTGCAAGAAGATGCAGAGATGAACAAATTAAGACTAATAGACATCAAAGAGAAAAAAGAACTCAGTACAAATGATAGAAGATGAATATGGACAGAAGAAATAGCAGAAAACTTCCCAATTATGGGGAAACAATCTGACATTCAGGTAATCAAAGCATATAGAATTCCAAATAACATCAACCCAATGAAAACCATGCCCAGACATATAATAATCAAAATCCTAGAAAGTCAACACAAGAACAGTATACTAAAAGCCTCTAGGGAAAAGAAACAGATCACATTTAAAGGAAAACCCATCTGAATAAAGACAGATTTCTGTACATAAACCATCCAGTCAAGAAGAGCATGGAGAAAAGTACTTCAAATCTTACAAGAAAAAAAGTTTCAACCTATACTGCTATACCCTATAAAACTCTTTCAAGTTTAATGGAGAAGTAAAATACTTCCACGACAAAGAACAACTAGAGAATTTCATGAAAACAAAGCCAACACTACATGTAATACTAAAAGATATTCTAGAGAAGGATCAAAATGACCCCATCTCCATGAATGACAATGGAAAGAACCCACCAAATAGGGCAGACAATTAAACACAGGAGAAAAATAGGCAACTGACAACAGGACTATAACATAGCAAACATAAGTCAATACATCTCAGTTATAACCATCAATGTAAATGATACTAATTCGCCACTTAAAAGAAAAAGACAAGCAAGTAGAATAGGAAGAAAAATCCAACAATGTGTTCTATACAAGAAACACACTTAATTCATCAATAAAGTCATAGGCTCAAACTCAAGGAATGAAAACAATACTACATGCCCAGCACCTCAGAATAAAAGCAGGGGTAGCAATTCTGTTCTCAAACAGTCTCAATTTCAAACCAAGAATGATCAAACAAAATAAAGAAGGCCACTACATTAAGAGAAAAATACAAGAGGAAGAGGTAAAAGTCATAAATACATATGCACCAAACACAGGATCACCTAACTGTACAAGACAAATCTTAAAGACTGTGAAAAACCTAATATCCGATACCCCAATCTTAACAGGAGACATTAACACCCCTTTATGTGAAAAGATGGATCAAGAAGACAAAAAAAAATAGCAGAGGGGGCAGAACTGAACCAGACCTTTGAACAAATGGACTTAGAAGACATTTATATAGTGTTCCACCCAACCACATCTGAATGCATATTCTTTCAGCTGCACATGGGGCACTTTATAAAATAGACCATGTACTAGCTCATAGGTTATGCTTAAGTATATGGGAGAAAACAAAAATTATCGCACATGTATTATCTGACTACAGTACAATGAAACTGAAAAAAGACAAAAGAAACCACAAAAAAACCATAAACATATGGAAATTAAATAATACCCTCCTCAGCAAACAATGGGTTACAGATGAAATTAAACAATATCTACAATTCAGTGATAATTTAAGCACAATTTGTTGTAATTAATGGGATACACCGAAAGAAGTTCTTAGAAGGAAATTCATAGCTGTGAACTAATATGTTAGGAAAACAAAATGGGAACAAAGAACCACCTCAATACTGCACTTTAAGCATCAAGAAAAAGCAGAGCAAACCAAGGCCAAAGCCCAGAGAAGGGAGAAAGTTAAAAGATTACAGCAGAAATTAATGCAATTGAGACAAAGAAAAGAATGCAAAGAATTAACAAATCAAAAACCTGGTTCTGTAAAAGATTAAATAAAATTGACAAACCCCTAGGTAACCTCATCAAAAAGAGGAAAGAAAAAACTGAAATTCAAGCAACAAGGAATGAAAAGGTGAAATTATCACAAACTTTGTAGAAATTCAGATCATCCGTATGTATTTTGAAAATCTTCACTCTCACAGGATCAAAGACACAGAAAATGAACAAACTCCTGGAAAGGTACAAATTAGCAAAACTAAAAAAGATAAAAGAACTCTTAGTAACCCAATATCAGTCAATGAAATCCAAAATGTAATAAAAAAACATACTGACAAAGAAAATCTCAGGTCCTGATTAATTCAGAGATGAATTCCACAAGAAATTTACAGAAGATTTAATTCCAATATTCCTCAAACTCTACAATGAAATGGAAAAGGAAGCAATACTCTCAATATCATTACTAGAGGCAAGTATTATACTGATACCAAAACCTGAGAAAGACTCAATTAAAAAAGAGGACTACAGGATAATCTGTCTCATGAACATAGATGCATGAATCCTCAATAAAATCCTAGCAAATAGAATACAGCAAATCATCAAGAAGATTATACACCATGACCAGGTAGGCTTCATCCCAGGAACACAAGGATAGTTCTACATATGCAGCTCTATAAATGTAATACACGATGTCAATAGAATCAACTCCAAAAACTGCATGATCATGTCAATTGTTGCAGAAAGGGCTTCTGAGAAAGTCCAACACTCATTCATGATCAAAGTCCTACAGAAAATCAGAATAGAAGGCCTCTACCTCAATCTGATAAAAAGCGATGTATGACAGTCAAACTGTCAACATAATTCTAAATGGGAAAAAAACTAAAATCATTTGCTCTCAGATCAGGTACAAACCAAATTTGTCCTCAATCACACTCCTATTCCATATAGTTCTGGAATGATTTACTAGACCCATTAGACAAGAGAAAGAAATAAAAGGAATTAGAATAGATTAAGAAGTAGCTAGTACTATGTATGGACAACCACTAGGAATATAACAAGGTATATAGTACTACTTATTGAATCTGGGATACAATTCAGCTATAAAAATAAGATAAGTATACAGCTGCACTTTCTTAAGTTTCTGATTAGAGACAACTGCTATAATAGTGTCTGTAAGTACAATATCATGTATGCACCTTGTACAATACCAAAACATGATGAAAACAGTATGCAATGTGTTAATTATTGAATCTGTCCTGTTAATTTGTCTTGAAACTGTCTCATTGCTATTTGTTTCTTCAATAAAAAAAGAAGTAGTTAAACTATGACTATTTGCAGATTACATGATACTCTACTTGGAAGACCAAAAAAACTCTATCAAGAAGCTCCTGGAGTTAATAAATTCAGTAGCATAGGAGGAAACAAAGTTAACACCCAAAAGTCAATAGCATTCCTCTACACAGATAACAAACACACTGAGAGAGAAATTAGGCAAACAATACCCTTTGCAATAGCACCACTATTGTAAAATGAAAAATTAAACAGGAACTAATCTAACTAAAGTAGTTAAAAGATCTATTCAATGAAAGTTACAGTACTCTGAAAAAAAAAACAAATCAAAAAGGATTTTAGAAAATGGAAAGATATTCTGTGCTCCTGGACAAGATGAACCCAACATTGTGAAAATGGCCATAGTTCCAAAACAGTTATACATATTTAATGCAATCCCTAGAAAAAATACCACCAAACTACCTCCCAGACCTAGAGAAATCATTCCTACAATTTATTTGTGACAATAAAAGACCTAGAATAGCAAAGACAATCGTAGGCAACATTGGCAAGGCAGTAGGCATTATAATCCCTAACTTGAAACTATACTACAAGGTTACTATGGTAAAAACAGCATGGTACTGGCAAAAGAAAATAGACCTGAGAATCAATGGAATAGATTCAAAGATGTAGATACAACTACAAAGACATTCATCCATCTATCTTTGACAAAGGAAAAAAACATGTTCACTGGAATAAAGATAGCCTCTTTAACAAATGGTGCTGAAAAACTGGCTGTCAGGGACAGGGAGATGGCTCGGTAGAATTAGCACTTCCCTGGCAAATGCAAGGGTCTGAGTTCAATCCCTACTTCTGCAAAAAAAAAAAAAAAAAGAAAAAAAAAGAAAAAGAAAAGAAAAGGAAAGAAAAATTGGCTGTCTACATATCAAAAACTAAAACTAGACCCGGGTCTATCACCATGCACTAAATTAAAGTCAAAATGTATTAAAGATCTAAGCATTAAATTGAAACTCTAAATCTAATGGAAGAGAAAGTATGTGGAAATCTTGAAGACTATATAGGGGTTAGGTAAACACTGCATGAAAAAAATCAAACTGCACAAAAAGTACTTGAAAGAATTAATTCTCATTGAGAAGTTTCTGCATATCAAAAGAAATCACCAATAGAGTGAAAAGACACCCACAAATTTGGAAAAAGTCTTAACTAGTAAGCACATAGACAAAAGTCTGTCTTGAATACATGAAAACATTAGGGCCCCAAAATTTAAAGACTCAATCCAAAATTGGGCATCTGAGATGAATACACACTTCTCAGAGGAAGAAATAAAAAAGGTAAATAAATACACGAAAAAATGCTCCACATCATTGGCCATTTGAGAAATGTAAATTAAAACAATGTTGAGATACCATCTCATCCCAGAAAGAATGGCTATCATAATGAAACCAGACAACAACAGATGTTGGAGAGGTTGTGGGGAAAAAGGAAACTTTCCCCACTACTAGTAGGAATGTAGACTTGTGCAACCATTATGGAAATCAACATGGAGACTGCTCAAAAAACTAGTCCTGGCAATCCCATTCAATTCAGCTATCCACCTGCTGGGAATTTTCCCAAAAGGACTGAAAACATATATCTTAGTGATATATGTGCGCCTATGTTCATAGCAGCACAGTTTGTGACAGTCAAATCTTGGAAACAAACAAAATGTCCATCAACTGAGGAACAGACGAAAAAGATGCAGTATTTTTATACAATGGAGTATTGCTCAGCTATGAAGAAAAATAAACCTGAGACATTCATATATAAGTGGATGTATCTTGAAGCTATACTCATAAGTGAAATAAACCAGACCCACATGCGTAAATATCATATTGCCTCTCTAGTGTAAGAACTCAAAAGGAGAAATAAAAATTGAAAGGCATAACACAGTTAAATGTAAATAAACAGAATTTAATGATTAAACAGCAAAGAGAAAGGATAAAAGTCAGGAACTAAGATAAGGGCAAAACCATACATGTATATACACAAGTTGGATAAGGAAATAGAAGAATTTCCAACAGGTTTTTGAAAATAGCAGTAAATGTGTAGCATTCTCATCCTGCCTAACTCTATGTTGATATCTGTTTACTAAGCAACTATATTAAGGACACAATATGTAATACCAAATCCATGCTTGAAATACCTGTCATCTTGGTCTTCTAAATGTGTACGGTTTCTAATGTCATATCAATTATTACTAAACTCTCTTTAAAGTAAACTTTTTAAAATGTAATAAAATAAAATAAGAGCCAAGAACAAAAATTTAAGATTTCTTAAAAGCATGTGGTAATATTCAATCATAAGTACCAACTTGCATAACTATGTCTGTTAATTTGAGCAAGATTTGACAATGAAAATAGATAATATATCAATCACTGTTAATTAGCTATTCTTGTTTTGAAAATCTGTAACACATGTATTATTACATGTTATCCTGTTACTGTCTTTGCTTTGGTTCTGTTTTTATTCTCCAAAATAAAATAAAATTATAAATAAAAGTAATAAATTTAGTCGGATTGATGTTCCATCTTCTGATATGCAAATGCCTTAGCAACAAGTTCAGAGTGCTACTTCTTCCTCACTTTCTCCAGTCAGTGCAATGTTATCAATATAATGGATTAATGTGATACCTTCTGGAAGAGAATGATGCTGAAGATTCCTGGGAACTAGGTTGTGACACAGGGATAGAGAGTTGGTATACCCCTGACATATTATGATGAAGGTATATTGTAGGCTTTTCTAGCTGAAATCAAATCGTTTTTATTGGATAGATATGGATAAAAATTCATCTGCCACATCAACAGCCACATACAAGTTACTAGGGGATGTGTTATTCTGCTCAGGCAAGTAAACCACATCTTATACAGAAACCACAGTTGGAGTCACCACTCAATTAATCTTGTCGTGATCTACCCTCATGTGCCATAATCCATTGTCTTCTCTTCAAGCCAAATAGAGTTAAATGTGGGTGTGGTGGAAACCACAAACCCTGCAACTTTCAAGCCCCTTGAAATACTCCTAGGCAACAAAGGGAAGGCAATAGGCTTTATAATCCCTAACTTCAGTAGCATAGGAGGAGACAGAGTCAGTACCCAAAAGTCAATAGCACTCCTCTACACAGATAACAAACACACTGAGAGGGAAATTAGACAAACATACTCTTTGCAATAGCACTATTCTAAAATGAAAAATTAAACATGAATTAATCTAACTAAGGAAGTTAAAAGATCTATTCAATGAAAGTTGAATAGATGCTCATTTCTTCAGTCACCCAGGAATGTGAATTATTTTGCACTTACTGCTTTTCCAGATAAAGACAACTCTAACAGCTTCCATTTGTTCTTTACTACCACACTGGCCACCACTCTATAAGTTAGGTGTCGGGAGTGGCTGAAGCTGGAAATTGGTCATATGTGTGAGGGTAGGACAAGGCCACAGTGCTTAAAAGAGTCAAACTACTTCAATCTTGAGAAAATCATCCTGCCTGAACAATTTGAGTCATTAGTCAGGAGGCAGCAACGTCTCTAACTTTGCAAAGTTGTACATAAACACCCCTACTGTTGTTCAGGTCCTTTGCTCCTCAAGACAACAGACCTCTACCTGACTTCCACTTACCACCTGTCTTTTTTTTCTAAATCCCCTCACCAGTTTCCCCTAGGGACTGCTGCGAGACCAACAAATCCCTGTAGTTAGGAAATCAATATTGAAATTCTACCAACTACTGGATGTATCTATCACAATTATGAATTCCAGAATGGGAAAACTGCCACAAAAGGGGTTCAAAGACAAACTGGATCCATTTCAAGTCTGGTCTTGGCTAAAACTTCACTAGTCATTTGACTACATTTGGCCTCTACTTTTACCGAAGGGGCACAATGATGTTTTGAACATCTGGAGTCATTATTAGTCCAGAACCAGTGTCCAGTATTTTCTAGGTGTTTTATCATTTTTTTTTTCCTCTGATGTATAGTTAACCAGATAAAAGGCCATAGATCCCTTGGAAGAAGTAATGGAGGAGGAATAATAGAATAACTTTTTATACCGCAAAAAATAGTATAACTTTTTGGCTGTAGTGTATCACAGAACACCCAGTCTGTCCTTCATTCAAAGGGTTTTGGGTGTAAAGTTGGCTCAAATCTGTAAATAGGATGAAAGACCATGGTTCTCTCTTTCTAGAATTTGAGATGGATATTGTTCATTTGCTCTGAAATTTGTCTAGTTGTACAAATACAAAAAGAAAAATAATAATGAGCTTTCAATCTATTTCATTTCTGGGAGCATAATATTATTAGACAACAATTTTTGCCTCTGTTGTCCATTATAGGAAGAACACCCACCTGCCTTTGATAGCTGAGGACCACCACTTGGCCCTTCGGCAGACTTAAATTTCCTAATTGAGTGACTATGCTCCCCACTGTAAGGTCTGACATATAAAGAAGAGCAATGATGTGGCTCTTCAATGATGTTGGTGGTGTCCTCACAAATCTGTTTCTTAAGTTAAATTTTCTGGACCCTCCGATGTGGAGGAGTAAGCTTTATTTGGAAAATTCACTCCAGCATTCCTATTTCCCTGAGTTGTTTAATAAGCTTAGAACTAGTGAACCAAGAAATAAAGGCATCTCTAGAACATTCACTATGGGCTATCTTTTGATCAATATTTCAGTCATCCAACCAAGTAAACTATTAGCACCCTCTGAGGTCATAATCTGTGACATTAAACTGAGAATCTCTTCTTAATCAGCCCATATCAAGAAATTCAGCTAATCTAGGCTTATGTTTTTTCCACCATTATCCTACACCCTTCAAATTCATTCCCAGACATCACCTTTGGAAAATTCAGGAAATTAGTGAGAGTGCAATATTCTTCTTCATGGACCATGCTGTACTCTTCAGCTTTAGAAATCTTCTAAGATTTGAGCCTAGTTATAGAGCAAGAGGTACACGTGGGTGGTTAGGGTGGTTCCTGCAGATAATCAGCATTGTCTTTTTTTTTTTTTATTATGTATGGTTTTTCTTTTACTTAAAAGATCATTCACAAAATACCATATCCATAGATTTACTTTCTGTCATACAGTTGAATGTGTTGTCTGGAATTCCACCCTCAAATCTGGAAGCCAGCTGGGTCCCCAGCAGTGTGGATGGATTTGTTTTGCTCTTGATCTTTCTGCAATGAGGATGTGTGTAGGTTGTCTCAAAGCATCAGGTTTGTTACAACCACATAATGCATGTTTTTCTTAAGTTAGGTGTTGGTGTTACACAAGTGGTTCTTATCTCAGAAGCACAGAAGATGATAGGCAGAGGAGAGAAATGTGAGTTCTGTAAGTTGCTGAGAGCTTGCAACAGACACAAATCAAAGAGGCCAAGGATGATAGTGAGCAGGGAACCCCCGGCCAGTGAGCCGCGCTGTTGCCCTTGGCCTTCCAGCCATCCTGCTGGGTCTTCCTTCTCCAGAGCTCAAGCAGCCCCCACTGGGACAAGCGGTGACTCAGGCACTGTAGGATGTTCCATCTGCTCACTCAAGGCCTCTGAGCTCAGAAGCTGCTGCCCAACACCTTGCTCCCAGATGAGCACCAACCACTGCACATGATAGCAAGCGGGTCCCAGACATGAGTTGGCCAGCCGGAACATCTATGGTCCTTGGCAGTCAGCGAGGGTCTGGACAGCTTGGCATTTGTCTTGCTTGGTAACTGCAGCAGGGCACTGTTTTCATAGGCAATACATGGTTAATATATGCAGACAGGGTGGAGAGACATCATCATAGGGATGAAAGGTAACTTCTCTACCACTAAGGGTGGGAAAATCTTTTCCACTGGAAAATAATCTCATCCGAATTGAAGAGTTCAATATCCCCAGGCCCATCAGATTCCTGCCAAACATTTCCATCTCAATTTAGAGGATCCCAGTCTTTTATAATCAATGTCCTCAATTTAACTGCAGTTACACTTTAAGGTTCTGCACTGTAATGCAGCCAATAAATGGTAAGCATTTCTGCTAGGCTTTTCAAACTTCAGCCCTATGTTTACAGGAGGAAAGATTATCCTTCAGGACATATTTAGAAGCCTTCAGAGGGTTTAAGAGGGTTTGAAGCTGAGAATTTGAATCTTTGAGCTCATTATTTTTCTTTATTATGTTGCCAAGAGATGCTGAGGGGAAGCAGCCAACATCATTATATCTATTACTCTTCCAAAATATTCAAATGCACGGTGTATAGTCACTAAATTCCTGCATCTTGTAAGTGATACATTGAGATAATAAAATTATCCGTGTTGTATGTTATTTTTGAATAGCTCACACCATGGATTATAAGTATGCTGTACATTATCAGGAGAGACCATGTAAACTTTAGGTCTTGTCAAATTAGAGCACTAACTTTAGGAAACACTAAACTGATTAAAGAAAATCATCCTTTCAATTTTATCTCTCTAGAAATGCTCCCAGCATCAAAATCTTTGTTGGCTAGTATCCTATAAAAGAATAAAATCAAACATATAATTATACAGTTATA
Source organism: Ctenomys sociabilis (assembly GCA_004027165.1). Lineage (NCBI taxonomy): Eukaryota > Metazoa > Chordata > Mammalia > Rodentia > Ctenomyidae > Ctenomys > Ctenomys sociabilis. Next base: position 17,237 of record PVKA01006616.1, on the reverse strand, counting down.
CATATATATACATATATATGGTATATATATGATATATATATATATATATATATATATATATATATATATATATATATATATATATATATATATATATCATAGATAAACTCTCAGGATGAAAGGGCAGGGGAGTCTACCTTATCTACACAGTAAGAACTAAAGGATCCTGTAGCTGTTCCACCAAGAAGGTGGACAGTTTGGAACAATGGTATCAGAAATGCAGTAGTAGACCAAGGTGAAAGGCCCAAGGGCTGGCTGTAAGTCATTAGTGCAAGTCTGCACTGGAAGGCTACAGATAGTGTTGCATTTGTTGGCTTTACATTTAGTACAAGGAACTACCTGAGGTAATGAACTTACTGCTTTGACCTTCTAATGAAGGTGGTAGATGATAACAGAATGAGTGCTACTATCAAAATAATAGCCACATAAATTGGACAAGATGAGATTAGAGACCTGCAGTTCTTTCTGAGGGCATATTTCCAATGATATAAGCTTTTACACAAGGCCACACTTCACAAAAGTCTTTCCACATTATAATAGAGCCACCCAGAAGACTAACACTTTAAGGCATGATCCTTTGGATACACTCATCTAAATCATAGCACTGTCCATATGTCTATTACAATGTTTAGGTTTCTTTACAATCGGTTAACTTTACTAGAAGAAATTCTGAGGTTTACACACACACACACACACACACACACACACATACACACACACACACACACAAAGAAGAAGAAGAAGAAGAAGAAGAAGAAGAAGAAGAAGAAGAAGAAGAAGAAGAAGAAGAAGAAGAAGAAGAAGAAGAAGAAGAAGAAGAAGAAGAATATCAGCTTCCAAGTTATTTAACTTGTTGGTATTTAAATCAGAAGTTGGTTTTCCTTTTTTAAAAAAAATGCAGTATTTTCAAAGAATATGTTCTAGTATTGATCATTGTCTTTCACACTATGTTAGAACAATGCACTGTACTTGCAACTAGAAAACTCAATTTACTTTACCCTTGACTTATTTTTGTTCCATCATTTCTATATATTAGTTTAGGTACCTAATATATAGGTAAACTATATATTAGTTTATCCATATGTGGTAGTTATGCTCAGTTGTGACAAGTTGATTGACTTGGTAGCCTCCTAGAGTAAGAGGCACTTCAGAGTGTGTCTGGCTAGAGCCCTGCCCGTTTGCCCACTGGTACTGTCCCCCTGCTCTATTTCCCAGCTGCCATGAACTAAGTATCTTTGCTTCTCCATGTCCTTTTGTCATGATGTTTCTGTCTTGGAGTCAAGTGGCTATGGACTGAGTCCCCTGAAATTATAAGCCAAATTAAACCTCTCTTCCTTTAGGTTGCTGGTATTGGGCATTGTGTTCCAGAAATAGGAAACCTGAATAATACAGAAAATTGGTACCAGGTGTGGGACCATGGCTATGACTGTTCCTAACCATGTGGTTCAGAGCAGGAGCTTGGAAAGGTTTGGATATGCAAGCTAGAGAAACCCTAGAATGTTGTGACTTCTCCAGTTGAGTGAATTTGCCAGTTGAGTTCCACAAAGTCTTTGGATATACGAAAATAACCACTACTTAACTTACCATTCCCCAGTATTGCTCTTGCACTCTCTTCACTGTGGTTATGTTGGAAAAATACTTCTCCTCACAATCAAAGTGATTTTTTGAGCTTCTTTAGGGAAAGTGTCCACTGGTTGGAGTGTGGATGTTTGTGTGTGGAAAATAGAAATATATTCCTTTTATTATTAACTTTTGTTTTGCCAAATGTTTATCACAGGCAGTTGATTAAAGATACTTCTTCCTGAGGTATTTCTCATTTGTTCCACTAAGTTTAAAAAAGTGACTGTTTCTAGTTTTTTCCCAATTTCTCCTCAGTACTCTTTTGTATGCTGAGAGACTTTTCAAGATTTTTCTCTACTCACTTTCTTCCCCATGGTACAGTATAGCTTCTGCCTTTCTCTTCTCTCTGTCTCTGTCTCTGTCTATCTCTGTCTATCTCTGTCTGTCTCTCTGTCTCTGTCTCTGTCTCTCTGTCTCTCTCTCTCTCTCTCTCTCTCTCTCTCTCTCTCTCTCTCTCTCTGGAAAAAGTGTAAATAAAGAAACTTTGCATTAGTCTTCAAAAATCTTCATTATCTGAAGATTCTTCTTAAAACTTAGGACTCATAGTTCGATCCTGCTGATACAAGTGTTATTTTTCTGTATTTTTTTTTCTTTTCTTTATTATTTCCTTTAGTTCAGATTCAGAAAAGTTGGTTTCTATATCACGCATTACTTTATCTTATTTCCTCATAGGTCCTTTAGTGTAACTGTTTCTGGCAGTGACCACTGTTTCTTAGAGGAAAATTGTTGAGAATATGAGCATAGTAAACACAGATCTTAAAGAAAGTTATTTTCCAGCATGGGAATCTGTATAATTGAAAAGAAGCTAATCAGAATCCACTCATTCACAGAATGCTTGCTCTCTATTTCGTCTTTGATTGAATTTGTTGTTGGTGTCAGTGGTTGTGCTAAATTTATTAGAAAGGCAGAATGTGACATGTGATGGTCAGATAAAGACTAAAAGAAAGATTGTGTAATTCACAGTAAGAATAAAGGGAAGGAGTATATATAATTCACACATCTGTATGTCTCACTCCTGTCCCTGTCCAAACCCATATCTGCATATATGAAATCTGACCTGGGTACCTGAAATGACAATGTTTCCAGAAGATATTGCATTTTGAAATTAAAGAATCTTTAAAACAGACATGTTCAGTTTGAATCAAGGCAAAACTATGAGCTAGAGAGTTTGTGAACTGAGCCTCTTTAATCCTGTGTTCCTTGGTTCACAAGCCTGTCAGGGTCTTTATAGCCCTTCTATAACCCTTGGCAAAATTTGATGCAAAAAAAAGGATAAAATTCTTTTATCATGCTGAGGAATAACTGTTCAATGAAGGACCTCACCAAGGCATAAATTCTTAAGTAAGAGAGTTTGAATGGCGTAATGTGGAGTTTTAGATTTCATCAAGCTTATAAAGGAAGATTTTTTTCTTATTTTGGGGTCCCTTAGACCCCTAAAATTCCATTACTTGGTTAATGTTTATTTTCTTTGTACAAAAAAAAATCCTCAATGGATTTTTCCACTCTGCTGAAATTGGACAAACTGTTTTATCCCTTTCAGCAAATAGTTTATTGATATTTATTTAATATACGAGGAGAAAAGATCAGAAAGATTTTTCAACAATTTTACTATTCTATTGGTTTTGGTCTTGAGGTTATGTAAAGTTTTACATACCTTACTATTTTTTAAGGTCCTAAACATTAAAAGCTTTACTTCAGGTGGGAAATATATCCAGTGAATTTCTTTTAACATTTTCCAGGAATACATGAAACATGTAGAATTCTCCCATGGCTCAACTTCTGGAAAACTTTTCATTGTCTTATAGTTTTTGAACTCTAACCTGCAACTGCACCTCAGATTTCAGAAGAGCTGTCATCTGTGGTTTTGAGACAGTCAGAGATTTAAAACCTGCCCTTCACTTAGACCTATAGGCATTCAGTAGGTAACTAAAGGCAAAATAAGGCTTGACTCGCTGCATTTAATTTATGTCTGTCTCTTTTACCACCTGAAGCTTTGGTTCAAATTCTTGTGCAGCTTTGCCTGTAAACAAGTTAGACACTTAAGAAGTGTCTGTCTAAAACCTGCCTTGTTGGTCCTAAATTTATCCAATCCATTTCATCCTCCTTTAGGATTGAGTAAACCAAGAGAAGAGTTTTGTTGTTTCAGAAACACTCAACTGCCAGTTTTTGCAAAGTCCTATTCTAGACCTTCCAAGTCACCACCTAGGAGTCCAGCCACTGCCCTGAAACCATGTCACCTTAAACGTCAGCAAAGCCTCTTCCAACAACTCCCTCCATGATGAGATCACCCCACTACATGAGAACAGTACATAGATAGGACTTGAGGCTCCCATCTTGTAGAAGCAATCATTTCATGGGAGCCACATAGCTCCCTAAAGTGAGAACTTCTCTTGAGCCACGCCACAAAGGCAGAACAGCAGTCCTGATCACCCAGAGCCTACCCCACACCATCAGTACCATAGAAGCTGGCCCCTGTCATCTGTCTGTGCCAGTCTCTCTCAGTAGCATGTCCCAGTCAGCTCTGCTTCTCCTCAAGCTGAGGTATCATCTCCATTTTATCTTCCTTTTCTATTAAAACTTTTGGCTATGATTTTGTGCTCTTTAATTTCTATTACTATTGAGACAACAGTGTCATCATGTCCACGATCAGTTTGCTCCCAGGATTAACTCTGGCCCTGCATTATTTTAGATAATCTACTAATGATCTTTTTTATGAAAAAAGGCCTCTTTTCAGAAGAGGATGCTAATAATAAAGGGAAAGGAATTAGTGATGTCTATAAGATTTATGTCCTACAGCTTGTCAGAGACTGACAATAACTGTAACAGGAAAGATTAGGGAAGGAACTAAAGCTGGGTATTTGGGGGCTCAGTTAGGAGCTACCAAATAGGAAATCAAAATTCAAGCTTGTATAAAAACCTACCAGTTTTCAGCATGTGGTATTTTCAGAGAAGTAAAGAGTTGCAGGCCCTCCAGATATCATCATCCAGGCTTCTTTATCCTCTGGATTGTGGTTGGTTTTAACCACAGAAGAAAAAAAGCAGAGAGAAGAAAAAAGTAGGGTCAGGGTGATTTCCCTGAGTTCTGTCACCAATTAACAGGAGTGACAACTGCTTCCAACTGTGACAGGCTTGGCTACTTTGACCGCTCACACTGGTTCTCCTGACATGACGCTCTTTACCTGCTTCCTTCTGGAGTCTTATGATTCCAGAATTGTAGGTCCAGTAAAAACAGCTGAAAGGCAGTGAAGTGTAGCACTGGAACCCTGAGGCCAAATCTACTGTCAGCTAGTGATTAGTGGACAACTGACAATTACAGTCATTTCTTACCAATATTGAAGTTACTATTTCACTATAAATGAATTTATCTCATTCTTTTCTGTCTTACAGTCATATACATTAAACAATATACACAAATGGGGAGCAGTTTAGATTTTCTTTACATGATCTTAGGAAAGTCATGCACCTTCCTAAACTTCACTTTCTGATAAGCCAAAATGACGTGGCACCGACTCTCTTCCAAATAATAAAATGTAGATGAGCTACTATTTCCTTTGAAGACTTTGAGGAAAGAAATTAGAGGAGCTCAAAGGCTGTTTTTCTGCTTGAAATTATGCTAAAGGTACAAACTTGCACCTAAGACCCACGCTACTAGGTGTAGAAGAGACAAGAATGAACAAGAGCAGGCTGTCAGTACCTGCAATGCCAACATGCATGTCATTTCAAGCTGTTGACAGTAATTTTCTTCCATTAGGATAGATTCTTTTGGTTGAAGTCACATGACCAGAGGCAGAAAAGAATCTACAAGCTTTGGAATGACAGTCTAAATATTGACAGTTACTATGTGTTTCCCCCAGGTCTCCTTGCTGAAGGCTACATCTAGGAATGATACACAGTAACACAGGCCAGAGTTTGGCAGCTGAGCCTAGCTGGATCTCCAGCCTTCAGCACCGGGAGGATAATTCTTAAATCTACAAACTGTCTCGTGCAACATTTTTTTCCCTCCTCCTCAAATAATATCCAATTACTGAGTGTTGTGCTGGGAGAGCCTGGGGAAATGCTAGAAGGAAATGCAGCTGAGAGCCACTGTGGTTTGACAGCTCTCCAGCTACTTTGAAAATATTTTGGCAAAAACAAGATTTTAAGCAAAACTGTTTCTTTTGGTAACATACCCAAAACTGCAGGTTTTACATTTTTTAGGACTATGATTTCAGCCAAATGGATGGAGAAATAGGGGAAAAGAAAAGAAAAAGAAATACAAGAGTAAAAGCTTGTGTTTTTTATTTGCTTGTTTGTTTGTTTGTTTGTTTGTTTGTTTGTTTGTTTGTTTTTGGAAAGAGGGAGATAGAATATAAGGAGAAAGAACACTTCATATGAAATGCAGGAAAATGACTAACAGGAAAACATATGGACTCATATAACATTGTCTCTGTACTTCTTTGCTAAGGAACTTACCCCTGTCAAAACACAACATTCTCATTTTCCCTGAGATGGCCTGGAAAGAAATCTCTGGGGATGACCAGGCTAGGACTTGTGTTATTACTTATTATAAAATAATCTATAGCAATAGAGGATAGTCACACCCATAAGTGCTTTATTTCAGGCCATCCTACATATAACAAATATACCAAAGAAGGCAACAAATAGCATTCATCAAAAGCCTTAGTTGGTCCTCAGAGAATATGTCTATCTATTATTGATTTATTTCTTTCCTGACTATACCCATGCATGAAACCCCTCACTCCTTGAAAATGTCAGACTCTTTCCTGTGGCATAGAGTTTGTAGACCCTATTTTTCTCTTCCCCGAACACTCTGCTTCCACCTTCCATCATTCTTCAGGGAAGTTCCACTTATCCCCCAGAGTGTGTGAGTATCTTGTGCTCTCTTTCTGGCTGCTTGCTTACATATTTCATCATATTCCAAATTCTACCAGAGCTCATTTCAGAGTGTATCTACTTAAGAAGTTATCTATTTAATACTTGCAATTTTTTCAGGGCAATTAGTTGTTCAAGGTCACATAGCTAGTTAGAAACAGAATTTAGATTAGAACTTGCTAATTCTGATTTAGTTTTCTTTTCAGTATCATTACTCTATATAAAAATATTCAACCAGAGAGAAGGATTTTGAAAACATTAGTCATTATACTACAACACAAGTGTACTATCATCTCAGAATTTGAAGTCACATTAGAGACATGATTACTTTTTGAATCATTCCTAAAAAGTTTCTATTCCAAGAATAAGACTGAGAGTCCAACTCTGCCTTTAACTTCCTTCAGATTTAAAAAATAATCTCAGACTGCTAAGGAAAAAAATCAGATTTGACATTTAGTCCCTAAAATGAATACTTGTATTAAAGTAAACCCAAAGGTTCAATATACTATTTAAAGAAGGAGAGATCTATGAGAGAAAAATGGTAATCCTCATCAATATTGATGATAATAACATAGTTAACTGTGCCTTCTTGTCTTCTAGGAACCTCTACTAAATAATATTTAGCTACTCATTTAGTTCCCTAACAATGCTGTGAGTTAAATATTATTATTTCTACTTTAGCAATGCAGAGATTGTGGTGCAAAAATATGAAGTAACTTATTTAATGTCTTTAGCGAATACATGGAAAGCTGAGATTTGAATCTGAGCAACATACCCCAAAGCCAACATTCTGTAGGACATATTTGTATTATTTAGCATCCCTGCAGCTGGGACACAATAACCAACCCACAACCTAAAGGAGGCTTCAGGGGATTCAGTACATCATCAGCAAGCTCCAAAACAGGGACATTAGGACAGAAGAGTGTCACAGAAAAAAGCTCTTTAGTTCACAGTAAGCAAGAAGCAGAGGAGGGGAGTAGCAGGAGAGAGGGAGGGACACTGGACCATACGTAAACCTGAACAGCAAGTCTTCTTGACCCATACAGACATTCCAAGAAGTGCACCCTACCAATATTGCCAATCAAGTTATCACTCTACTCTAATGCCATAACTTTAAACAAAGCTGCTAGCCTAAGAATAAAAACAGAAAGAAAAAAAAGTTCTACAACTTCTAGGAAACATTCCATGGACAATCCAGTTCCAACACACTTGAGAAGATTTGAAGTCAAAGTCTTGGGAATGGTGAGAATTGACAATTGTGTATCTAACAGGCCTGTTCCTGACGTACTGGGCTGATTCTGAGAAGTTTGCTTTCTGTCTCTTTTCTTCCAATAATTTTCCCTTGCTGCCAGTAGAGGTATTCAACCAAGAAAGTGGGGATTTATCCTCTTCCAAGCTGCAAAACCTATCAAAAGCAAGGGGTTTTTTGCCTCTGTTTTTATATTTATTTTTAAATTTTTATTCAGTTTAATTGAGGGAAAAAAAGATAAAATAACAGTGAAACAGTATAAAACAGGTTAGTAGGATGTTTACAGTAATTGATACATTGCATATTGTCTCCATATTATTCAGAGCACAAGGTGCAGACATGATAGTCTGTCTAAACAATATTAGTACTCACTGGGAACAAGTTAGAAAGTATTAATTATTGAATCTGTGATATAATCCAGCTATAAAAAAAATAAGATAAGTATATAGCTACACTCTCTTAATTCACTGATTGGAGACATCTGCTATAATAATGTCTGTAAGTATAATATCATGTATGCACCTTGTACGATACCAAAACATTATGAAAACAGTTTGCAATGTATTAATCTATCAAATCTGTCCTGTTAATTTGTCTTGAAACTGTCTCATTGTTATTTGTTCTTCAATAAAAAAATAAACAATATTAGTACAAACTTTTATTCTCAGAGAACTAAGAGACAATAACTCTATATCTATCCTAATTCTCTTGTGCATATTTTTTCCTTCCTTTTTTTCACAACAAAATAGTTCTTTACAGTTTTCTGAAGTTAGTAATGCATGACACTAGGTTGCCTAGCAGCTGATAGGTAACCCTAGCCGGACAGAACGTTCATCTCGGGAGTGAGGTAACTCATTTGCTTTCGGCCAAGTCCCACCTACATATATTCAATCAATTTCCTAGCTCCCAACAATCCCCTTTTTTTGTTTCGTTTTGCTTTGCTTTTTTTTTTTTTTTTTTTTTCAGAGATGGGTTTTCCAATGCAGTTAGAGAAGCTGTATTTGGAGAAACCTTTAAAGAATATTTTCATACTTGAAACCGGTCTAAAGACTGAAGCTACTTGAAATCAGCAAAATAACTGAATAAAGTCCAATAGTCCATAAAAGCAGTGGACTATTATCAGCACAACTGGAAAATGTCCGAAGTTGTTGACTTCAATCCTTTGTAACTCAGAATATTAATATAGCCTTACTTTTTATACCTCATGGTTATACTATTCTTCTGGATGGTTAAGACCAAGTTAAAGCCAGAACTGTATAACTAAACATTTAACTTCTGTATTTGACAAGGTCAGTCAAATCCCCTCAAGATTTACACTGTAACCATGTATAGCATGTTGTAGATCTTTTCACAGTGTCAGCCATCTGAATGAGTCACAGCCATTGCTTGACCCCTTTGCTCTCTCTGAAAGCTTGAGGGAACTTTTTCTCTCCAGGTGATTCTCATTAGGCACACTATACATCATCAGTCACTTTCCTCTGTGGACCCATAATCTCCTTAATCAAGAAATTTGGGACACCACTGAGTGACAGGATGCTACAGCACAGATTCTCTTACATCCTGAGTCCTCACTAATCTTGAAGGGCTAGGGCCAAAATATTGGCTATCCTTGTAGCCCCTCTATTTCTCTAATTTTTTTGTCTGAAAACTTTAGTTGTTAAACATCCAGAAGAAAAACATAATGATATTGTTACCCTGTAACAGAGGCAGTTGAGCTTAACATCACTATCTGACTGAATATCAAATGCCTTAGACATAACATGGAACTGCTATTTCCCAGCAACCATGGATATTCTAAAATTTAAGTCCCTATAGAATATGAACAAAACAATTACACATTTTTACACAAAAATTTAGAAATCAAGCCACATACAACATTGTAGCAGGACAATCCTATGACCTTTTTCTTGTCTCTCATTTTTTTTTTAGTACCTATTTTAAAAAATCACTTTAAAGAGAATATAGCAATAATTGGTATGACATTAGAAGCATTATGAATTTAGAATACCAAAATGACAGGTATTTCAAACATGGTTTTAGTATTACACGTGAGTGGATACAAGAGAAATAAACATTCTCTCCTCCTTAACCTGGTACAAAGTTTAGGCAGATGATCATTTCTGTTTATCCTGGCTCTTCTGTGGAGCAATTGCTATCTGTTGGTCCCACATAGATGTCTACAACATCTTTGTGCCAATAAGCTGATAAAAAATGTCTGACCATCAGCCAAAAATGCAGAAATGGTAAATTCCATTACATTCTCAGTGAGGAGTAAAGTCTCTAATTGTAGCATTTGGTATAGTTTTTCATGTAAAACTTTGGTGCTGTCCTTAAATGTTCATCACTCTGAAACTCATGTTGAAATGTAATTGCTTCAGTATTAAGGGGAGAGACTTTTGGGAGGTAAGTAGACATGATGACTCCAAGTCTCCATAACTGTGAGAAATAATTTTTGTTTATTATAAATGGCCCAGGATCAGGCATTTAGTTTGTAGCAGCACAAAATAGACTGACATAGTTGCTCTTCAAAATCCAAAACCGGTGTCTTGAATATCAATTTTGGACTGCAGATTTATAGTCTTATATCTTTTAGGCAGTAAAAGCTATTTTAAAGGTTATCTTTTTGAATATGGAAAAAAATATTCTAGATTTATTAAAGATAATCTTATTGCCATAGTAAACTTAGACCTAAAACAAACATTTCAAAATATTCATTAAGATATAGACTAAATTCTCTCTGAAAACTTTATTCATACTAACTTGTTAATTGAACTATAAAAATCCTTTCAAAGATCCAAACAGAAAAATAGCCTAGGATCTATGAAAGCCAACTTGGATGATTTTGGTCTATAGTGGCATATATATCTCTCAACACAGCTATATTTTGGATTGGCTACTTTTTTGGTGTGAGACACATTGTTGTGCACTGTTAACCAATCAGAAGTTCTTTGGCCTCTTATTTTCATGAGAACATGGACATCACTTGCCTCAGTTTTGGAAAAAAAAAAAAAAAAAAAAGTGTTTCCAGATGTTACTAGATGTTTTCTAGAAGAAAACACTGCCACACACCTATAGAGATACAAATTTTCCAGTTACCCAAGAATTTAGATTAATAAACCCATTCACTGGATTGAAACCCAAGGAAACTGGACGTCAGTGTTTGGCTTCTTTACCACTCCCGCAGGTGGGTTCACATGAGTCCACTGATGAGTCTGTTGATGCTATTCAGTTAAAGCACCGATAAGTATACACTATAGTGCATATGTGTGGTGAAGCTACAGAGTGTTTAAGGGCTCTTCTCACTGGGGCCACCTTTAATGATTCACAAACTTCATTCTATTTTAGCTGTCTTGGAAAAAGGATTTTAGAAGGATGAGAAGTGGCCTACATGTTTTCTAAACTTATTTCTGATTCTTTAATAATAGTACTTTAAAGTTATTTATAATTTCGTGAAGTTAGACATCTCACTACGAAGTCACCAGATATACATGTTTAATGATTAACAAGGTGAAGAACTTTACCAACTCCCTTTTCTGCATTTAAGGCTTATATTCAAGATGCACAAAGGCAGTCAATAGCTGAGTGACCTCTGAGTGGTCTTTTTCAAACTAAGGGAGGCTCAATGTTTATTTGTTTTTAAAATTGTTGGAAGTACAGTGATGACAATCTAAAAAAATCCTTCATAGTGATAGGTAGCACAGTAAATTTTACCAAAAAACATCACTAGGCAGGGCTCCCGAGTGAGAGTGCCAAAACTTTCTCCTTTGTAGGTACATATTTATCTTTGAAAGTATGTCCCACAGAGTACCAATCCTCTCATTTCTTAGGGATTCCAAACATGGCCCCATAAGACCAGCTGCCAATCTTGGCTGCCACAAATAATTAACCCCACCATGAAGTATTTGAAATATGTAAAGGTTAAAAGATCATAAAAATGAGACCATATGTCCAAACACACCACGTGTGCTTTGGCAAAGGAAATGTATGTGTTAAGACAAATCTTAACCAGTCTGCCAGGGAACAAGATCAAAACCAGTATGAAAAAGATTCTTTTCATATAAGCTAGGTATTTTCCTAGTACCTAGTCTGAGATAAAAGAAACCAATCTACCTGGCAAAGTCATCTTCCTTGGAGGGAAAAAGAAAGGCCAAGAACCCTGCTTGGGGACATGGACTGCCTTGATCCAAATCCCAGCTCCACAAACCAACTCTGTCAACATCCTAACATGCTGGCAAGATGGCAAGATCCTTAATATCTCTGGGCTTCCATTTCCCTTTTGTAAAGTAGAAATGATTATATCTTTCTTCTGGAATGTGCTGAAAATTAAATAATAGAAACTGAAAGTGCTTAGGATTTTTCCTGGCACATATTGTAAATTATTTTGCTCTTATCAAGAAAAAAAAAAGCCAATCTTCCTCAGGAATGCTAATATTTTGGTGCTCATCCTTACTTATTTCATATTATGCTCCAATAAAACATTAGATCAGGACAGATGCATTCAGTTTTGTCAGCTGGCTTCTCTACCAAGACTAGGAAGGCCTCTGACAGAAAGAAGAAAAGCATGCATCCCTAAATCTCATCACTCACAAGGCTGTGCGCTTCCTGGGTGGGCCATCTGCACTAACGTGGGGTTCATCTCACTGACAGGAAATAGCAAAAGAATCTTCTTGAGTGTCAGCATCAGGAGATCTGTAAAACCTGGAGATGCTGGTGCACAGAGGAAGTAGCTGCATCCTGGGTATTACTTGTATTCAGTTACTCAGGTTAGTTCCTTCCCCCGCTTGTTTTGGTTGCATGAATACACTGTAAAACTGTCAACTAGAAACAAATCCTTCTTAAATATCAGGTGTTTTGGCTTGGCTATTTCACAGTTCCCATTCTTTAGAACTGATTATCCAATGTCTGTTAGAGTACTATGTGTCTAAATCATTAAATTAAAACAGAAAATTTTAAATTGTTAACATGAAGATTTATTCTAATATTTAGCTAAGTGAGTGAGCATTAGCTATGTTTCTCAAAAAAGTTTTTATCCTTTTAATGTCTTAATAAATATCTAATAAAAATATTCCAGACATACAAAAATGTGTCCAGAATATATAGTAACTAGTTCCAGAGAGTTAAGGAATCCCACCTTTAATGTAGGGTCTCAAGTCCAACTCCACATATTGGTTCCATATTCACGTACTTAATCTGCATAGCATAAAGTTTGTCAAATGCCCTGAAGGAAGCTAAAGATTTGGCAGAACTTTCCAATTCTGTTCTTTGTGAGTTTAAATGAGCCGTACATTTCAAAGACCTATAAATTTCATTCAGCACATTAAATGCTTAGGAGTGTTTTTCAGATTATATTTGCCTTATCTTTTATTAAAATGTATCCACTATTGTGTGAGAATCTTTATACTTTTATTTAATGCTATATACATATTTATTTGTCTCTATCCCTACCACTAAATAGAAAATGAACATAATTGTTATACATTAATAGTTATTATAAGGACATACATGCTTCTATGGTAGACAGTAGCTTTTATATTTGAACGTAGTATTAGTAGGTCTACAATAATAACTAAGAAGCATTAACCATTGTGTTGTCACTAAGGGAATGTGAACCCTAAACCAAATAATTCTACCTTTGTTAAAGGTCTTGTATGATATTTCACCTCTTATAAATTCCCTCGTTTTAGTATAAATTAGGTTTAAAGGACAAAGACACTTTAGAGGCCAGACTATGCAAGTTGGGAAATCCATTTAGCTTTCTCCATCACACAAAGTATATTGCATTAATGTTCACTCCTTCCCTCTCTTTTTATCCCTGTATGTCTCTGTGTCTGTCACTGTCTCTGTCTCTGTCTCTCTGTCTGTCTGTCTGTCTTTCTCCCCAACCCCATGAATTTTACCATTTTTTACCTTCTATCAAGGTAACAATTAGGCAACCAGTGAATGTGGCATCAATGATTTTACTTTCCTAGAATTTGGATGAAGAGGTTTGGGATATTTATCGTTATGTGGTACGTGTTGCCTTGGTAACTATCACTGGCAAAAATGCTGACTTCCTCTTCTCTAAGTGTGCATCTGGCTAACCGAAGGCTCACTGAAGAATGATGCAGTCTGCCCAGGTCTACCTCTAAGGCCTGCGCTTCAGCTCTAACACCACTGGTCATTCCCTTTGGAATTGCTCTGCATAGGAGGAGGAAACTGAAGTTCCATAGAGATCGATCTTCTGAGTCTAGAAGATGAGAAAACCCAGAACTCATGATGCTCTACTGCATGTCATGGCACACATAAAACACCTTTGTGGGGTAAATGATTTGGAGATGTTTAAGCAGTTAGTGTTACACAGACTACTTGTGAGAGCCCCAGTTCATCTTCAGTGTCCTTCATTCTTTTGTGACCCTGAAGAAGCAAGAGCCTTTCTAGCAACTCTGTCCCTGAGTAAATAAATCTCCTGTATTTTAGAGGAGAGGACAATTGTGAGATTTACAAAGAAGTTAGGATGTGTGAAAGAGAGACAGAGAAAAAAAAAGATGAAAAACTATCAAAGACTATTGAGAAAGAGAAATTAAATCAGAATGAGAAATGAAGCAATGGGGAAGAAGGGAGGGAGAAATTGAGATTATACCAACATGACTTTTTTTTGGCTTTTGCTCTAGGCCTGGATGTTGCTTTCCAGAGTTTTTTAAGACAGCTTCACTCTGATCTCATCCAGAATACTGAGGAAATAAGCCAAGCAGAGTAGTCATTTTGAAGAAGCTAGGAGTATGAAAGGCAGTGTACAGAGCCTTCCGTCCACTCTGTGGACACCATCAAGAAGCACGGTGGTGAGTTCTTGGGGATGGTGAGCCTGAGAATCCCTCCCACTGATGATAACTCCACGTGTCTGTCCCCCTCACCAGTCCAACACCACAAGCACACCTTTGGAGACAACTAGCACAGGTGCCTCATACACAAAGTTAGCTCAACTCTGTGGATCAATAGAAGTCTCCCAAACTTGAGAATTTCAAATTTGCCTAAAGAAAACGAATGAGAAGTTCCTAGTTCCTGTGCTGGGTTTTTAGGATTTAGAGATGGTTTTCAACCTTAAAGCCTTTTGGCATAATAGGTAAGAAGCATATCATGGAAGAGGTCTGAGAGAGCCACAGAGTTAAGTTGGGCAGACTAATGAAGGCATTTGTCTCCTAATGATAATAAGCAAAGACAAAATAAGGTAACTGTTTTTTCAAATGGGAAAAAGCTATGTAAGACCTTTAGAAACACAAAAACATGAAACCTCTTGATACCACCAAGGTGATGGCTTCATTTTAATAATGAGCTCCAAAGAAAGGGATATCTATGAAATTCTTGAAAAAAAATTTAAAAGTTGTTTCAAGTTAGCTCTGCAAACTACAAGAGAACACAGAGTGTCATTTTATTAAAATCAAGAAAACAACAGATGAAGAAAAAGAGAAGTTTAAGAGGAACACAGAAATGACAAAACAAAAAACAATCCTATTCTGAAGCTGAGAAATATAATGAAAGAAATTAAAATTGCAATCATTTTGACAGAAGACTTCATCAAGCAAAAGAAATTTAGAGTCAGGTCATTTGATAATAGCCAGGGAAGAAACAAAGAATGAAAAGCAATGAAGAAAGTGTGTACAATGTATGAGATACCATCAAGATAGCTAACATTTGCATTATAGGTTTTCAGAAGGATGAGAGAAAAAAGGAGTAGGATGTTTAATTAAAAGAATAAGAAATAATTGCTGAGGCTGAGCATGGTGACGCATGCTTACAACTCCACCACTCCAGGGACCAAGGCAGGAGTATTTCCTGAGTTCAAGGCCATCCTGGTTTACACAGTTCAAGGCCAGTATGGGATATATCGAGAGATTCTGTCTCAAAAAGGAGAAGGAAGGGTAAAAGGAAGAGGGAGAAAGAGAGAGAGAGGCAGAAAACTTCCCAAAACTTAGAAGAGATAAGGATTTCAGCTATAAAGTGCTCGAAGATGATTCAGCCAAAAGGAGATTTTACCAAAGTAAATTATAATCCAGCTGTCACAAAAATGAAAGACAAAGAGAATTATGAAGGCACAAAAGAAGAGAATTCTCCCAAAAGAAACCCCTTAATACTGTTGGCAAATGTCTTAGCATAACTTTGTTGACAGAATAGAAGAATATAATATAATCAAAGCTGTAAAAAAGGAATGTCCACAAGAATTACCCAAGAAGTCCTTTAAAACTTAAATGGATAAAGACTTTCCTGCATGAACAAAAACTGAAGGAGTTCATTACCATTAGACTTACCTTAAAGAGAGTTCTTCAAACTGAAATGAAAAAACAGTAATTAGTAACATATAAAAATAAAACCCTCACTGGAAAAATAAGCATACAGTCAAATTTTGAATACTCTAATATTGTAATAGAGTGGAAATTATTTAGAACTCTAATATGAAGGCTAAAAAGAAAATTTAAAAATAACTTGAGTTAAACAAATGAACCATTTATTGATAGAGGTACAATATTAAAAGTCACAAATTGTGAAAACAAAATATGAAGTGAGGGGAAGTATAGAGTCTTGGATATGATGGAAGGTAAGTTATAAGTTTAAAGCTGATTGTCCAACTACAATTTTCTATATAAATTTCATGGGAACTTCAGAGCCAATAGTAAGGAGATATACAAGAGATTAAGGAATAAAATCATGCCAGTACAAAGTCATCAAATCACAAAAAAGAAAACAAGAGAGCAACAAAAGATCTAAAAAACAATCACAGAATAATTAACCAAATTAGCAATACTAAGCCTTTATCATCAATAATCACCTTGAAAGTAAATGGATTAAATTCTCCCACATACAAGTTGAACATCCTAATCTGAAAATACAAAATCCCCAAATCCCCCTGAGAGGACTTCACTGACCACATAGGAAATATAAAGTTCATGTGTTGGTATATAAGTCTTGATCTACCTAGGTCTTAACCATCCAGCAGAAAAGTATAAAAATGAAGTATACATCATGGGGCCATAATATTAAGCTGAGCTGTAAATGGCTATGGTCGACAATTTCTTTGAATAACTCACTATGGTTGTAGAATGCTGGACTGTGTTGGATTGTGGTGTCGAGTTCAAGCACCTAAGTTAGTTGAATGTCAATGGAGTGCCCACTTTTGACAGGTGTAGACAAAGGAAGGGATGTAGAAAGAAAAAATCATGATGTGTGCATATAGACAGTACAGTTGGGATAGATAACGCCGTGCTTCTACATAATTCTATGAGAGGCAAGATCTGCACTAATGATGGTTGGACAGGAAATTATGTTGGCTTCTAGTACTATGGTCATCCACTAGGAAAATAATTATTGAATTTTTGATATAATTCAGGTATAAAAAATAAGTAAGCAGCTACACTCTTAATTCACTGATAAGAGATATCTGCTAAAATAATATCTGTAAATATAATATCATGTATGCACCTTGTACAATACCAAAACATTATGAAAACAGTTTGCAATGTATTAA
>PVKA01006615.1:62967-82638 GCA_004027165.1 Ctenomys sociabilis | reverse complement strand
AAATAATTATTGAATCTTTGATATAATTCAGCTATAAGAAAAACTGTAAATATAATATCATGTATGCACCTTGTACAATACCAAAACGTTATGAAAACAGTTTGCAATGTATTAATTCATCGACTCTGTATGGTTAAGGTGTTTTGAAACTGTCTGATTGACATTTGTATTTCAATAAAATAAAAATAAATGGAAAAAATAGTTACTTCAAGAATCTTTATGCTCAACATTAGAAGACACAGAAGAAATGGACAGATTCCTTTAAAGGTACAAATTACCAAAACTGAACCAAGAAGATATAAGTACTCTCAATAAAGCAATAACAGCCAATGAAATAAGGAACATAATAAAAAGCCTACCAACAAAGAAAAGTCAAGGTTCTCATAGATTCACAGCTTAATGCCACAGACATTTATAGAAGATATAATCCCTACACTCCTCAAACTCTTCAATGAAATTGAAAAGGAAGCAGTCCTCCCAAAATCATTTCTGGAGGCAAGTATTATACTGATTCCAAAACCAGGGAAAGACACAACAAAAAAGGAGAACTAAAGGCCAATCTTACTCATGAACATAGACACAAAACTATTCAATAAAATCCTAGCAAATAGAATACAGCAAATCATCAAGAAGATCATACATCACGACCAGGTAGGATTCATCCCAGGGATGCAAGGATAGTTCAATATTCAAAAATCTATAAATGTAATACACTATATTAATAATCTGAAATCTAAAAACCACATGATCATCTCAATTGATGCAGAGAAAGCTTTTGACAAAGGCTAACACTCATTCTTGTTCAAAGTCCTACAGAAAATTGGAATAGATGGACTCTACTTTAACTTGATAAAAACCATGTATGACAATGCAAAAGCTAATATAATCTTAAATGGGGAAAAACAAAAATCCCTTACTCTTAAATCAGGTACAAGACAAGGATGTCCTCTATCACATCTCCTATTTGATATAGTTTTGGAATCATTAGCAACAGCCATTAGAAAAGAGGGAGAAATAAAATGAATAAGAATAGGTAAAGAAGTTAAATTATCACTATCTGTAGACAGTATCATACTTTATTTGGAAGACCCAAAAAATTCCACCAAGAAACTACTACAACTGATACAGAAATTCAGTAACATAGCAGGATACAAAATCAGTACTCAAAAGTCAATAGCATTCCTCTACACAGATAACTAGCACACTGAAAGGGAAACAGTAGAAACAATACCTTTTACAATGGCACCATGGAAAATGAAGTACCTTGGAATTCACTTAACCAATGAAGTCAAAGATCTTTTCAAAGAAAATTATGACACCCTAAGAAAAGAGAGTATAAAGGATTTCAGAAAATGGAAAGATATTCCATGCTCCTGCATAGGAAGAACCAACATTGTGAAGATGGCCATACTCCCAAAATTGTTGTACAGATTTAATGCAATCCCTATCAAACTACCACCAGCATAACTGCCAGACCTAGAGAAATCATTCCTAAAATTTATTTGGAATCAAAAATGACCTAAAATAGCAAAGGCGATCTTGGCCAATAAAGACAAGACAGGAGGCATCACAATTCCTATCTTGAAATTATAGTACAAAGCCACTGTGATAGAATCAACATGGTACTGGCAATGAAATAGACCCGAGAACAATGCAATAAATTAGAAGACGCCGAGGCATCTATGATCACATTCAGCCATCTGATCTTCGACAAAGGAGCGAAACAAGCTTACGGGAAGAAAGATAGCCTCTTTAATAAATGGTGCTGGAAACCTGACTTTCCACATGTCGAAAAGTAAAACTTGATGCAGCTCTATCTCCATGCACTAAGCTAATGTCAAAATGGATTAAAGATCTAAACATTAAAACAGAAACACTCAATCTCCTGGAAGAGAAAGTAGGAGGAACTCTTGAAGACATAGGGGTAGGTAAAGAGTTCATGAACAAACATATATTCGCACGGGAAGCACTTGAAAGAATCAACAACTGGGATCAATTCTTCTTAAGGAGCTTCTGCATGTCAAAAGAAATTGTCAACAGAGTGAAAAGACAACCCAAAAATTTTGAAAAACTCCTAACTAATAAGCAATCAGACAAAGGTCTGCTGTCTAGAATATATAAAGAACTAAGATATAACTGGGCACTCAAACTTAAAGACCCAATTCAGAAATGGGCATCTGAGATGAATACACACTTCTCAGAGGACAAAATTAAAGAAGCGAATAAGTATATGAAGAACTGCTCCACATTGTTAGCCATTCGTGAAATGCAAATAAAAGCAACACTAAGATATCATCTCACTCCAGAAAGAATGGCTATCATAAGGAAATCAAACAACAACAAATGTTGGAGAGGTTGTGGGGAAAAGGAAACACTTCTCCAGTGCTGGTGGGAATGTAGACTGGTACAACCATTGTGGAAATCAGTGTAGAGACTCCTCAAAAGAGTAGGACCTGAAATCCCATTCAAGCCGGCTATCCCCCTACTGGGAATTTTCCCAGAGGAACTGAAAACATTGAATCATAGTGGTATATGTGTGCCTATGTTTCTAGGAGTATAATTTGTGATAGCCAGATCTTGAAAGCAACCAAGAAGTCCATCACATGAGGAATGGTTGAAAAAGATGTGGTATTTCTATATAATGCAATATTACTCAGCTATAAATAATGATAAACTTGAAGCATTTATATTGAAGTGGATGACACTTGAACATATACTCATGAGTGAAATAAACCAGACACACATGTGCAAATGACATACAGTCTCCCTAGTATAGGAAGACAAAAGAAGAAATACAAACAGAAATGTACAACAACAACTAAAGACAATTGAGTCAGATAGTTAGGGTAAACTGAACAGCATATGCTGCAGGGTACTTATCAGCTTTTCTTCTGGACGGTTAACAACCTAGCTGCACAGATCAAAATTGGAAAAATAGAAGATCCACAGGACCAGCCAACGTTTTGGCCCTAGCCTTTCAAGGTCAGCGAAGACTTAGGGCATAGGAGAACCTGTACTGTTACATCATGAAACTGAGTTGTGCTTCAAATTTTCTGATCAAGGAGATTATGAAGCCAAAGAGCAAAGAGATGAATGATGTATAGTGTGCCTGGGGAGAGTCACATGGAGAGAAAACTTTCTCAGGCTCTCATAGAGAGCAAACTGTACAAGCATTGTCCACCACTCATCCACATGAATGACACAGATAAAGGATCTACAGAGTAAGGTATAGGATTACAAGATAAACCCTGAGGGGACTTAACTGACCTCATCAGAAAGAAGAGCTACATCTTTTGCTATTCTTGATCTATCTTGGTCTTAACCATCCAGCAGAGAATGAGGTATATAACGTGGGGATATAATAAGTTGAGCTGTAAATGGCTATAGTCAACAACCTCTTCAGATAACTCACTATTAATGTGAAATGCTGGACTGTGTTGGATTGTGTCACAGTTTAGGCACTTAAATTGGTTTAATGACAATGGAGTGTCCATCTTTGACAGGTCTAGACAAAAAAAGCGGGAGATAAAAAGGAAGAACCATGATATGTGTGTATAAACAGTACAGTTGGGATAAATATGCTGTGCCTGCATAATTCTATGAGAAGCATGATTTACATTAATAGTGGTTGGACAAGATATTATGTTGGCTTCTAGTACTATGGACAGACACTGGGAAGATAACAAGGTAGAGGGTGTTAATTGTCAAATCTGTGATACAAATCAGCTGTAGAGAAATAAGATAGGTATGTAGCTGCACTCTTCATTCTCTGATTAAAGACATCTGCTAAAATAATGTCTGTAAGTATAATATCTTGTATGCACCTTATGCGACACTGAAACATTACGAAAATGTTTTGCAGTGTATTGATTTGTCAATTCTGTCCTGTTAATTTGTCTTGAAACTGTGTCATTGCTATTTTTTCTTCAATAAAAATAATAATAATCATAAAAAAGAAGAAGAAGAAAGTATTTCTAGTATTTATTGAGGGCTATACAGGGTTAATCACAGCTTGCTTATTTCTCTCTCATAAGATGGCTATTCTTTTTATTTAGTGCCTTGGCCTCAC
The DNA here is from genome assembly GCA_004027165.1 of Ctenomys sociabilis. Lineage (NCBI taxonomy): Eukaryota > Metazoa > Chordata > Mammalia > Rodentia > Ctenomyidae > Ctenomys > Ctenomys sociabilis. The sequence goes on along the minus strand of PVKA01006615.1, from coordinate 78,569 downwards.
TGATATTAATTTGTTCAATTTGAATTGAAAGCTAGTCCCTAGCACCGGACTTCTGCAAGCATTTATCATTAACCAATGAAAGAATAAAACAATTGCCTCCACACCCTTCCCAGAGAGTCCAGTGCTGAATCACCCTTCCTCCCAGCGGATGAGGCCTGCCCTGTGGCCTGGACGTTGGCCCTCTAAGGCTGCAACAGAAAACAACAGAAATGAGCTCCAGCACTGAAGAGTTCCCACCCTTCTAGTGGACTTCTAACTGTAGTAGATGGGTTCTACTGAGTACTGATGCCTCATCGCAGCATTTAAGTTATGTGCCTCAAGTTAAGCTCAGACCTCTGGGATGCCTTTGGAGGCAAAGGTCACTGGCCCAGAGTGAATGCTGTTGTCCCATGAGTCTCACCCGCTCTGCGGGGCCCAGTAGATTTGCATATGAGCCAGGTTAGGTCAGACTTCACTCTTGATTATGTGAAGCATGATCATTCCCTTTTTTGTATTTCTCTTTGTGCTCATAATATTTTGCCAGTGCATCTACCTTAACTGCATATATTTCATATATAGGAAAATGTTCCAAGCTTCCATGTAGCATCATGAAATCATATGTCAATATAAAAATGATTCGATCACAATTCTTACACCTGGAAGTTCCTCTGTCAGTCACTGAGCTCCTAATACTCATCACTCTCCAAGAAATTTGGTTTTATTTTTCTTTATTCTTTTGCTGCTGGGAAGCCAACCTTGATTCTTATACTTGCTACATAGGTACCTACCATTAAGCTAAACCCTCAACCCCTTCCTTGAAACTTTTTATTTTTCTGCCTGAAATTCTGTAAATTCAGTCTTTTATGTACTCCCTTCTATGTGTTTCCTTTTCTTAGGATAATATTTTTGCCTTTCATCTATGATATTTAATGTATTTATTCATTATCAAGTATTTTTCCCATCATAGACAAAACACAGGGCCGACCAAATAGGTCAGCTGATTAAAGCACCTGCAAGCAAGCTCAGGTGCTGGGGTCCCATCCCGGGCCTACCATGCCAGCCCTGCCCCCGGGGTGTGCTGAGACTGTGAATGAGACTGGGTATGGTGGAGCACACCTGTAATCCCAGCGCTTGGGAGGCTGAAAACAGGAGAATCACTGAGTCTGATCTAGTAGTGAGACCCTGAACACCCTGTAAAGCCTTCCCTAAAAACTAACAAACACTTTTTCTAGGAACTGATGTTGATGGGAGAAAAGGGCATGCTGACATAGGCCATACAGTCACTATTGCCATACTATTAAGGAAGAAAAGAAAAGAAGTAAAACAGTGTTTCTCATGCAAGGCCAGGTGCATAATTACTGTGAGACTTCTGTGGAGTTCTGCACTTTGAGGTTAGGAACGGTCTATAGATGGAGCTCCAAAAGAGACAGACTGAGGAGCAAGCAAGTTTTACATGAATGTGAGTGTTTTTAAGGGAAAGTAATAGGAAAAGGAAAGACAAAAAGAGCAGGTTCATAAAACTATGAATGTTCTAGCCAAACAGTGACAAACAGTAGATGGGAGAAATCTAGAAAATATTGGCATGGCATGCGGCAGCTAAAAGGTTGCACTCCCAACCTTTGCACCTGCTAAATAGGTAGGAATCTCATTGTAGTGTAGCACATTCTCTGACAAATATATCACAGGTGTTTGGAAGCATAAAAGAGGGTAAAATTAGCCAGCATTTGGGGGCAATGAAGGCTACATTTAGGAGGCTTAGGGGTGATATTGAAAGGATGCTTAGGGATTTGCCAGGCAGATGGTAAAAGCATAATATTTAAGCAAGAGTACAACATTTGCAGAGACCTACAATGAGAAAGGCACAGTATTTCTATCTATTTGGAGCTTTAAGTTTAAGGCAGGAAACTTTGAGTGAAAGTTGTGGAGAGGAAAAATAGAATCCATTCCTGAAAGCCATTAAAGTCCATTTTCCAGTGTTGAGACTCAGCAAATGTCTGCAGTTGTTGATGAAGGAAGAGGCTCAAGCAGATATCATTCAGATCCCCATTTCTCCAACCCTTCCTCTACTACAGGGGGGCACAGTGAAAGAAGAAAATTGGGAGGCCAGTTAGTAGGCTGCCTTCATGTATTTGAATAAGAAGTGATGGCAATTATTGTGGGACAAAGAAAACAAAAATCGAATCAATGGCTGTTTAATAAAATGACAGGCTTTGGTTACTGATTGAGTTGAAAGTTTGAAGAAGAGAACTCCCTTCTTGTTTTGTTTGCTCAAACAATAGGTGACACTCTGGATGGGGTGAGTGGGAGGGCTGTAAAGTGTGAAACTTGGGAACGGTCCAGGAGCATCTTGGACCATCTTAGCTTGTGGAACGGAGCATCTCTTTGGAGGCAAATACTCAAACTCCTTTAGCACAGGGGTGGTACCATGAGAGTATCCAAGCAGAATGTGGCTGAAGCAGTTTAACAAACTCTATGCTTTCTAATTGGATTAGCTTTTTAAGATGGGTCAACTGAAGTTTTTGACATGGGTTTACACCCATGCCATGCCATAGCTTGACATACTTGTTTTCATTTCTTATCATCCAGCCCTACCTATAGAAATAAATCTAACATAACCTTACTTATAGGGACCTCAAAATGCCCTTAATTTTTCTACTTATATAATTTCTCTGTGATATTTCTAGAGATCTGCCGGAATGTCAATATTGAAGAATCTAGATGCTCATTTTGTGAATTAACCAAGCTTAAAATTGAGAAAGGTGATAATATTAAATACATACTGTATAAATAATCCTTGAAAATATTGTTTTGTGGGATTTAAAATATTGCCACATGTGAAAGAAGAGGGCTGCTTTTGGTCATGCTTCAATAAAGGAGTCCAGACTATATGTTGTGCATGACTTCAAAGTAGTGTGTCAGAAGGTAAAATATAAAAATAAACATTCTTAAATAGAATTAAGTAGCATATAGTAGAAAGTAGAATGTATATAAATATCAAAGCTTTAAAAATTACTAGCAGTAATAGAACAGTCTCTGAGATTATGAAGTATTTTTTCCTTTACTTTTTTGTATGTTCAAAATCTGGGGCATTATTTTATAACAGGAAAAAATATTTACAGAGTGATTTTACCATCAAATAAAAGTGATTGTTGCCATCAGTATTGTTTTTATTTCCTTGAATTGTATTCCCTAACATTCCTTTCAATGCTGAGAACTCAATTTAATCATATTGTAAGAAAAATGTAGTCCAGTTACAGATGGTAACTGTAATAGAGAACAAGCCTTTCAGCAATGTCTATCTATCTTATTTGAAACTGTGGTATCAAGAATGGTCTTTATCATTCAGGTAGCACTAAGAGCATGTATGGAGTGGTAAGCTTCCAGGTAGCAGCACAAGCAGGATCGAAACTAGTCCTTTACAGAACAGGGCTGGAGAAAATTACCATAATTTATGTACTTTATTGAATTAACTCAATTGGCATTGCTTTTCACACTTAGCGTGACTGGCAAATTGGCACTATCAGCTGTAATGAAATCTACCAGCAATATGAAAGAAATCAATTTCTAAAATATCAAAAATGATGAAAAGAAGAATAAGAACACTGCCTGAACGTATAACATGTGTTCTACAAATGTAAGTTTAAAATGAGTCTTGGGGCTTAGGAGATAGCTCAGGGGCATAAGCGCCTGCCTGGCGAACCTAAGAACCTAACGTCCTTAGTTTGATCTCTGCTACAGCATGTGCTGCTGGCCCTAGTTTTCTAAATGTATACTGTCTATAGTGTCTTATCAGTTGTTATACTCTCCTTACAATGAATTTTTTAAAAGTAAACAAGGCAAGAATAAAACAAGGTTTACTGAAAAAACAAACAAAAACAAAGTTAATCAGGGAAATGTTTATATAGCTCACAGTTTGTACAGGCTTCAGTCCATAATCAGCTGGCTATAAGGCAGAATGGCATAGCAGAGGGGCAGCTTTTTGTGTGTGTGTGTGTGTGTGTGTGTGTGTGTGTGTGTTTGTGTTTAGTACAGTCTACAGAGTCTCACTACCCAGATTGAACTCATAGTGATCTTCCTGTTTTCAGCCTCCCAAGCTCTGGGATTACTGGTTCACATCACTATGCTGGGATTTGTTCACTCTTTCAGTGTGTTCCAAGGACAGGGCCAGCACTGTATGCAGGACTGAGGATCAAAACCTGGTCACTGCACTTACCAAAGCAGGTGCTTATTCTGCTGGGTTATCTCGCCAGCCCGAGAATGGTAACAGTTATGCCAGCAGAAGATGCCAAAAACAACAGGAGAGGAGAGCCATTCTTATTTTATAAAATAAAAATGAACTGTAATAAAATACTAAAAAACAAAATGAATTTTGAGAACTTTTCCTTTTTTTCACCCAAATTGAAGAAAAAGGAGGATGAAGAAGAGGAGACAGGTCTGCCATGCCGGCCCTGCCCCTGGGATGCTGCAACCACAATTGAGCCTGGGCGTGGTAGTCCGCTCCTGTGATGCCAGCACTTGGGAGGCTGTAAATAGAAAGATCACTGTGAGTCTGATCTACATAGTGAGACCCTGTAGGCCCTATAGACCCTGTCCTAAAATACAAAAAAAACAAACAAAAAAAAAAATAGAAGAAGAAGAGGAGGAGGAGAAACTATAGAAAATAAAGTGTCCAGTAGCTTAGCCAATAAGATCAGAGAAAGCAGGAATCATGAAAATAGAACTTATAAAAAACAAAAAAACTCGGTTACAAATTATTTTGCACATAAACCAAAGAAAATCATTCTTAAAAATTACCAATATTGTTATTAGAGGGTAAGTGAAAAATCAGAATGGATTTACTTCTAGCAATTTTTAGTAAGAATGATCAGCTTTTGGACTGAAACACTGGAAAGAAATGGTGTGATGACTGTGTGCTACCTCAAAACAATCTTGTTTATTTCATCCCGTTCTTACTTGCCAGGTTTTCTTGCTTTGCTTTGTTCTCTAACGTAATATCATGTCGAATAATACAATTTCCTGTATATTCGTCATACTTTCTTTTTTTCCAGATAAAATGTTGGTGGGCAGATGCATAACCTGCCTGTCTTGTTAATATCTTTGCTTTGGAACACTTCCTAGACAGAGGTGCTGGCTGGTGTCCGGTTAACTTTATTTTCTTCAGGAGAAAATTATTCACTGAAAAAAAGAGTTAGAAACAATTCACCATCCAGACAAAAGCATGAATCACTTTTGTTCAACTATATGTTGAACTCTGAATAAATATATATGTGAAGAAATAAATTTTTATGTGTAAACACATATAATATTCCTTTAATTTTATGTCTATCTTTATGAATTTGTTGCTTACAAATATGATGACTTTCTGATATTCTGTATTGTTTTAGTGATAATTTGTTTATTTTTGACATTGCCTGTTAAAGAATAAAATAGACTTTGAAACCTTATAAAATTGACTGAGGAGGGAAAGTTCTGAGGTGAGAGTGAAATATTAGCCTCTCTTAAGATGTCTTTTCCCAGGGAGCACCAGACAGAACTCTCTTGAGCAGATCCATCCTCTTGAGCAAAAGATTAATGTTGTTAGTAGAAAGACATGATCACAACACATAGCTCAGCAACTCAGTCTGCTGTACCAGATTTATGAGCCCTGGGTCAATATAAATTGTTGTAGGAGACTCACAACCTTGTAATTCACTAGGGAATGATGATCGAAATGAAAGCGTGGCCTTGATGTTGTCTTTGCTCACTATTTTCATTGGCAGATGTATAATTGAATAAAAAACTATCTTGGCACGTAATGAGCAGGTAAAGTATGAGAAATAGCTCCTCTAGAGCATGGCCTTTAATCTTCAGTGATGGCTCAGGGATTAGAAACAAAGGTGAGTTTTTAAAGGGGCAGAGTTTCCTTGTCACTACATTAGAGGACTCATCAACCAATTTCCCTGGTTGAATTAAGTCATTTATTTTTTCAGTTTTACACTTTGAGCAAGAAAATTCTTTTAACATGTTGGGAAAACAGCATGTATTATGAAAATTATGTCTTTCAAAATTATCAGTACTTCAGCAACTGAGAAAATCTGCTGACTTTGAATCTTATGCTAAAGTAAAGTGGAAACTACCATATACACAATTATTTTCATATAAGATTTAGGCAATTGAAATAAACTTTCAGGCTGATAATTTTTATTATTAGGCTAAAATGAAAAACTAACATAAGTATGGTAGCAAATGCTTCACGTCACCATGTTCTCATATAAAGGACTCACTCCTTCTATTATATTTTTATCTGTTCCTTATGTTATTCTTTCTTTAGCAAAACAAATCTCATCAACAAGGGTATCATTTGACTTGCAGGGCCCTTTGGGTGCAGTACCACTCTTTTCATATGCTAAATGCTAAGAAAGGGTTGAGATTTTGTGAGACCCACATATTGGATCCTAGATTAAATGACCATCACTTAGTTTCAAATGTCCTTATTGAAGGGGGGAAGTAAATAAATGGGGCTCTCAGTTAAGATTTCCAAGTGAAAATTAATCCAGAAATTTAACAGATGATTGTGAACATATTGATCTAGACTGGTTTGCAATTCACATGGACCTTTAAACCACTGCCTTGTTTACCAAGTGAACTTCAGAAAATTAGCTTAATTTTTAATGGGTGTGTCTATACAAAATAAAGTTCATGGATTAAAGTACCTGTAAGTAGGCACATGGGGCAGGGTTTTGATCCCCAGGCCTGTTGTGCTGGCCCTGCCCACGCTAAGACAGCAACTGTGACTAGGCATGGTGGCATGCACCTATAATCCCAGCTCTTGGAAGTCTGTAAACAGGCAGATCACCACAAATCCAATCTAGTAGTGAGACCCTGAACACCCTGTAGACCCTTCCCTAAAAATACAAAAACAAACAAAGAAACAAACAAATAAAATAAAGTTTAAAAAACCTAAGACCAAAATTTTCAGACTTTTTGTGTTGGAGATTAGGTATTTGGAAACCAATTAGTGAGTAAATTTCATTTATGCTTGTCACCTGAAATGAAAAACAGGAGTGAGTATGCTACAATCTGACTGTCTCCAAAACAATCCCTGTAGAATCTTATTTCCAAGAAAGGCACATAGGGAATTTATACTGTCGAAATTTTTCATTTGCTATGTGAGATTATATATATATATGTATGTATATATCACAAATACATGGGAAAGTAAGTCCTAAGTATCCTGAGTGTAGGCATTATTGTTAGCTACATTTTACAGATAATGGAACTGAGAGTAATACTCGTATAGTAATATTGCTGAAGTTTACACACAAGGAGTACAGATGAGGAATCTGTAATTGTTATCATTGTCTCAAAAAATGGAACACCAGCATTATGATAAGGATGCAGAACACTGAAGATCAGTGGCATAAAATATTGCCAAAAAAGTGCTGCACAAAATTTTCTTTTCAATGAACAAAGAGAAACTAGTGGTATAAACATCTTAACTATCTGTCTATCTGTTATAGCTGAAAAGTGTTACAGTTGATCTGGTGACAGTAATGCCTACAGAAGGAAGTGTAACTATTGTATAAAAAGATGTGTTGAAAGCAGAGCACTTTCCCTGCTATCCTGTAAGAGAGATCACCTTTGGAGGTATACAAATGACACAATTGATGGAGGAACTTTGCCCTGGGTCCTAGCGCATAGAAATCTGAAAGACATTTGTGTTCTTCCATCTAGTCACCAGGGCAGCCTTTCCTAGAATGACTAGGCTATATTAAATCTTTGGAACTCACAGGTAAAACTTGCATTTAAGGCTGACAAAAATCTTATTCTTAGCTAAGTGTAAGGCTCAGTTGTAAATCATTCCCCTTAACTGCTATAGAATGTAAACTATTGCAAGCTGCCTCAACCTCATTTCTGGAGTGGATCATGAAAGGGTTCTACTGAACAGTTGAGATAGAATTCCTAGTCTACTAGCAGAAAGAGAGAAAAAAGTACAATAAGTAAGTGGAGACCTTTCATGGTCAAGAGCCAGTTTCCACCAAGCACCTTTAGTTATCCACCAGAGAGTAGCCCTGGCCATGCCACCTCACATGTTCTCAGTTTCTGTTGGCTCACCAACCAAAGGAATCCAGCTGTGTCTCTGGTCAACATTCCATCAGCCGTACGCATCAATGGGGACTCATTACAGAATCTCGGTGGAAACCTCCAAGTAACACAGGGAGAAAAAGTGATCTCAGGTGGATAATCTCCAAATGATATAGGGGAAAAATGAAACTCCCAACCTGAAAAGTACCTAGGATGAATTTATGTTCTTAAATCATTTTTAGGAAAAAACAAAGGTAATGAGCAGAATATATTTGTTGTGGAAAAGAGAACTTCTTCTAAGAAAGGGACAGAAGGGAGGTGCTGAGTGGGTGATCACCCTGTTGGTAATATTTTAATTACATTTTCAATTTCATTGGCTGATGGCAAGTTACTTAAAATTTTTATATATTCTTGATTTAGTTTTGGCAGTTTGGTTGTGTTTAGGAATCTGTCCATTTCTTTTCTATTTTCATTTTATTAAAATATAGGTTCTCATAGTAGGTATTGATGACCTTCTGAATTTCTGTAGGATCTGTTGTGATTTCCCCCCATTCATTCCCTTTTCTTCTTCCTTTTTATTCCTACTTGAATTTGTGTCTTTCTTCTTCTTTTTGATGAGGTTGTCTAATGGTTTATGTTTTATTAGTTCTTTCAAAGAACCAACTCATTGAATCTTTGTGTTGTTTTCTTAGACTGCATTGCATTAATTTCTGCTCTTATCTTTATCATTTCCTCCTTCATATGAGCTTTTAATTTGATGGCATTCTTCTTTTTGTAGAAGTTTGAGGTTCTACATTAAGTTATTTTTTCTTTTATCTTTTTGTTTTATTGAAGTACAAATGTCAATGAGAGAGTTTTAAGATACCTTGACAAGATGGATTTGAAAACTAATACATTGCAAACTGTTTTCATAATGTTTCAGTATCATAGAAGGTGCATACATGATATTATACTTACAGACATTATTATATCGTATGTCTCTTATCAGTAAATAGAGTGTAGCTCTTTGCGTATCTTATTTTTTATACCTGAATTACATCTAAGATTCAATAATTAATACTTTCTACCTTGTTATTTTCCTAGTGGTTGTCCATAGTACTAGAAGCCAACATAATATCCTATCCAACCACCATTAGTGCAAATCTTGCCTCTCATAGAATTATGTAGAAGCACAGCGTTATCTATCCCAACTGTACTATCCATACATACACTTCATGATTCTTCCTTTCTATACCCCTTCTACCTGTCAGAGATGGGCACTCCATTGTCATTCAACTAACTTAGGTGCTTGAACTCGACAACACAATTCAACACAGTCCAGCATTCCATAACAATAGTGAGTTATCCAAAGAAGTTGTCGAACATAGCCATTTACAGGTCAACTTAATATTATGGCCCTATGATGTATACCTCATTTTTATACTTTTCTGCTGGATGGTTAAGACCTAGATAGAGCAAGACTTATATACCAACACATGTACTTTATGTTCCTTATGAGGTCAGTGAAGTCCCCTCAGGGTTTATCTTGCAGTCCTGTACCTTATTCTGCAGATCCTTTGTCTGTGTCACCCATGTGGATGACTCACGGCCAATGCTTGACCAGTTTGCTCTCAGAGAGAGCCTGAGAGCAAGTTTTTTCTCCATGTGACTCTCCCCAGGCACACTATAGAACTTGGATCTCTTTCCTCTGTGGCTCCACAATCTCCTTGTTCAGAAAATTTGGAGCTCAACTGAGTTTCATGATGTTGAAGTATAGGCTCTGCTAGGTCCTGAGTCTTCGCTGACCTTGAAAGGATAGGGCCAAAATGTTGGCTGGCCTTGTGGCTCTTCTATTTCTCCAACTTTGATCTGTGAACTTAAGTTGTTAACCATCCAGAAGAAAAGCTGATTAGTATCCTATAGCAGCACAATGTGTGATAGCAAAATCTTGGAAACAACCAAAATGTCCATCACATGAGGAATGGTTAAAAAAGATGTGGTATTTCTGTATAATGGAGTACATTAAGTTACTTGAGCCCATTCTGTTTTTCTGATGTGAGAATGTATTGCTATAAATTTCCCTCTTAGAACTGCTTTCATTGTGTTTGATAAGTTTCTGAATTTTGTGTAGGAATTATCCTTTAGTTACATATACTATTTAATTTCATCCTTAAATTCCTTATGATCTATTGGTTGTTCAGAAATGCGTAGTTTAACTTTCATATATTTATATAGTATTTATTATTTCTTTTGTCATTCTTTTCCACTTTCATTGTGCTATGTTCAGATAGTGTGCATAGAATAATTTAAGTACCTCTATATGTACTTCAATATATTTTGTGGGCTAATCTCTGGTGTATTTTGGAGAACATCCAATATACCGTTGAGAACAATGTGTATTCTGATGTTTTGGGGCAAATACTCTGCAGTCATCTATCAAATTCATTTGTTCAAAGGTTTGGTTTAATTCTGATAGTTCTTCATTAATTTATTTTGCTTACTTGATCAATCTATTTTTGACATTGAGGCATTAAGGTCCCTCACTAAAATTTTGTTAATCATTATTTGGTTTTTCATGTCTGTTTCTATTAGTTTTATGTAGTTGAGTGGATCAGTGTTTTATACATATATATATATATATATATATTTGGTTCTAACCAAAAGAATGAGAAGTGACATGATTATATATGTTATCTCTTTTTTCTTTGAGTTTTCTCTTAATAAGTATGTACTAGCCTTCCTTGCCTTTTTGGATCAGTTTGGGTTAAAATATACATTGTTGGTAAATAGAATAGCAACTTCACTTTTTTCTGGGTTTCTATGCCAGGAAGAATTGTTTTCCACCCTTTGGTTTTTAATCAATAAATTTATTTGTGGGTTAAATGTTTATTATATGCATACTAGTGTTGGATCTTCTTTCTTGATCCATTATGCCAGTCTGTTCTTTTGATTTGTTAGGTGAGACCATTAACATTGATGGTTGTAACTGCTAGGCATTGGCTTATCTTTTTAATGTTATTTTCCTTTCATTGGTTATCTGTATTTCTTCTCTGTTTAGCAGCTTCCTTATATTAGTGCTCATGTATTTGTGGTCTTCATTATCTCTTTCTAATATATTCATCAAAGCATTTTGTAGAGCTTATTTTGTGGTCATGAATTTCTTGAGTTGTTTTTTGTCTTCGACTATTTTTTTTTCTCCATGGATTTTGGAAGGTAGTCTTACGGTGCACATCATTTTTGGGGTGAAGATTATTTGCCTTAAATACCATACTCTTGGCTCTCCATGATTAGAGAGTTTGTGCTGAGGAGCCTGCTGTGATTCGGAAGGGCTTTCCTTTTTAGTTGATTTGTTTCTTTATTCTAGCTGCTTTTAATATTTTGTGCTTATTTTGAATTTTATGAATCTTGATTATTCTATGCCTTGGTGTGGATTTATTTTGTTTGTGGATATTTGGAGTTTTATTGGTTTCATTTATTTGTATGTCAAATTCTGAATCCATGTTTTGGAAGTTTTCTGGCAATTTTTTATTCAATTTTAAATTTTTTGGAGATTAATACAAATTAATACATTTATTTTTGACTACTTATTCATCCAGTTGTCCACAGAAAAGCATTTCATAATTTCAAGGCTTTTTAAGGTACTGATTCCCAATAAATATTTGTATACAAAATGTTGTATCTGCTTCTGAAGAAATCAGCTTATGTAACTTGGGAAGTTGCCCCAGTCATTGGGAATAGTTTTGTTTGTAGCATGTTAGTTTCTGAACTTTAAAACCAGTATCCAAGTTTTTATTACTCATGAAGCTCCATTCTCATTTGAATATCTCTGTCTTCTTATCTCAGAAAATGACCTCCTTCTCTAGGGAGATACACTAATTTTCCTCCTGAAAGAGGGACACAGTTTCACCCACTTATTTTGCCATCACATAAAAAAAGTTGAAGACTTATGTTCTTTTATCTCAAGGAATCTTTCTGATCCCTCAGAGTCTCATTGTGCTGTAACATGTCTTTCTCCTCTACTGGCTTTTCTCCCACTTAGTCTGTGTCTAAATTTAAGATCTCTTCTTTTTAAAGGAGAAAGTAAAAGTATATACTTCATTTTAATCTTATAAACTTCTATTTCTGACCTTTCCAGCCAACCTCCCACTTAACTTCTTAGCCCATTGGAATCTGTTTCTAATCACCACTATTTTAATGAAATTGTTTCTTTCAAGGTCCCTAGAGAACACAGTATTATTAAAACCAATAAATATTTTCCAACCCTTTACTTACTTGACCTTCTGCAAGACTTGGCAAAGTTTATCAGTTCCTTTGAATTATATTACAATTATAAGTATTTCTGATATAAAAATATAATTGTTTAAATGTATAAATACACATAACAAATATGGCATTCATTGCTTATATGTTACAGATTAAATGTATTTCTCCATATTTACTTGAATTCAAGAGTTATGTAGTTCCCATCTCCCACCTTTTCAGATTCAGTGTTTGGGACTATATTTTTCTATCTCCAAAACTGTCCTTGTGGGATTTCACCCATACTTATGGCTTCACACAACAAGCTGTGAAGTATTGCCATTTATATACTATCTCACAAGCAAATTAGTGGGATAAAAGCCAGTTACCTATTTTCTCTATGTTAAAGCAATTTTAACTGCTATTATAGATAATTTCATGGTCCCCTTCTATTAGTGTAGCAGTTCAAAAATATACCTGCAAATTCCTTGATACTATTTCCTTCAAAAGGTGGGATGTAGTACCTTCATGTTCTGCACACTGAAGTCAGTGATTCCCACCTAACAAATACAATGGAAGTGATGATACATAACTTTTAAGGTTAGTTTCCAAAAAGCATTCTCTCTCTGTCTTTCTGTCTCTGTCTCCATCTCCAACTCTGTCTCCATCTCTGTCTCCTCTGTCTCTGTCTCTGTCTCTCTGTTTCTCTCTCTCTCTCTCTCTCTCTCTCTCTCTCTCTCTCTCTCTCTCTGGAGCAAGGAAATCTATGATGGACTATCCAATGAATTCCACTGGGATGTACATGGGATAAGAAATCAAGGCCTCCTGTTGAGAGTTATGTCAATGAGTTATCTTAGAAATGATATTACAGCCCTATTAAAATCTTCAGATATCTGTAGCCCAACTAAGATTCTGACTGCAATCTTAGGAGTGATCTTGAGACAGGACCACTCAGTTACCATTTCCAAATTTCTGATTCAGAGATTCTGTGAGGTAATTAGTACTTTTTTTAGGCCAGTAATTTTAAAGGTAACTTAGTATTATATTAGGAGAACAATAAAAATTAAGTTAGAAAACACTCAGCTACTATTATAGATAGCTCCCAGTTTTTATCAACTTAACCTACAAGAAATTGAAGTAAAACTGTTCAATTCCTTCTAACAAAGCATACTATAAAAATAGAGTCAGGTATTTTCTAGCCCTTAGCCTCCTCAGGCATACTCTTATTTTCTACATTAATACATGGGATCCCATAGTCATTTGCATGTCAAATATCCAAGACCCAGAAACCATGGAATAACTAAATTTCCTGACTCCTTTCACCTTCTACATGTAATCAATCCAAAATCTTATTAATTCTAACTCAGGAACATATTTTTCTCAATCCCCTTTATTTCTTGTCTCTTCTTGCATTTCAGGCTAAGATCATAGCAACAATGTCTCAAATGTCCCTACAAATTCTGTGCCTTCAAATTATTTTCCAGACTGTCTCAATGGGCTTTGTAATATACTGGTCTAATTATGTATCTTTTGCTTAAAAGTAAGAAAGTAAAAAAAAAAAAAAATCAAAACAGCCTGGGTGGGTTTAATCACACAATAAATATGTTCTAACTATAGTAGCAATGGCCCCCAACAGTTTAACACAATATTGGTGCCTTTGGTTCAATTCCTATACTCATTCAATGGCATTTTTGTGAAATTTTGGATTTCATTTACTAGGAACTTCTATAATTTCCTTCTGAAGAGAGGGTGTTCTTTTGTCTCAATACTGCATGTAGATTCCAACCCACTTTTCTTCTTTTTAAAGTTCTTCTCATATATGTTCTTCTTTCTTATGTTTTCTTTTTTTATCTTTTTTGAAATGAAGTCTCATTCTGTTTTCCAGGCTGACCTTTCAGTTCTCCTGCCTCAGCTTCCCAAGTATTATAGAAATTTTATGTGTGTCCTCCCAAATTGTTCTCTGCTTTATTTTGCATCTATTATTTTAAGTATGACCTTTTTGCTTGGAAAATGTTTCTTCAGAGACTATGCAATACTTTTCCACTTTCTATGATAAGCTGTGTACATTGCTGTAATTTCCTTTTATTTGTCATCATGTAATAGGCTTCCCCAAAAATATTTTCAGCAACAAACTATGTGTGTAAATAAAATGAGTTTATCAGTTCATGCACCTGTGCTGTGTAACATAGGATACGCTGATCACAGGATATGCATATTTACATATAAATTAATTGAATTGGATAAATTAAAAAGTTTCTCAGGCCTTCTAGCTATATATCAAAGGCTTAATATTTACCTGCATCAAATGTTCATACTGTCCAGGACATACATGGTGGTGTTTTACACCGTTAAAAAGTTCTACTGGACAGCACTGCCTTAAATTAGCTAGAACAGAAATAACAAATTGAGAGAACACCAGTCAGAATTAGACTAAAGAGAGAAGAATTACCAGTTTTGCATTTTATTTTATTTATTTTTTTTTCACGTTCAACAGAAAAGTTTAATTTTAGATACAGAAGTTTTACATTGACTAGGATGTGGTCAATATGATATAGAAAGATTTATGTAATCTAAACATAGTGGCACCTGTCACTAACATCTCAACACTGTTCTGGAGCAAGTTGAGAGGTTCCTGCCCTAGAATGAATTGTTGAATTATAGTGACCGTCTAACATGGCTGAAACCCTAAGATAACAGCTTATTTTCCCAGAGGCCACCTCTCCCTTCTTCCCCTACATACACTTTCCTTTCATCTCTCCTGCACCATAAGGGAGACCCCATCAGCTCCCTAGGTGTCACTAAACCTGCCCCTCAAGCTCCACCCCTGGTAATAGTCCATAACCCCTCAGCCTCCCATGGTCTCAGGTCAGAGGAGCTCCCATCTCCCTTGGATGTTCTCTGAATCTCCTTTTTTTCTGCCACGAGATGTGTTTTATTTTTCTTCAACATACAAATAATTTTCTATAATATCCCAGGGCAAACCGGAGAATTTGGCAGTCCGATTGGCTGGGGGGTCCCCTCAGAGACCCATGGACCGGTGGCATCGGCGCGGAATGCCTGGGTTCCCAGTGCAGCTCATGGCTCGTGTCCATCTGGCAAGCGGCTCTTCCTCCTCACCC
The DNA here is from genome assembly GCA_004027165.1 of Ctenomys sociabilis. NCBI lineage: Eukaryota > Metazoa > Chordata > Mammalia > Rodentia > Ctenomyidae > Ctenomys > Ctenomys sociabilis. The sequence goes on along the minus strand of PVKA01006615.1, from coordinate 63,189 downwards.
TGACTGGGGAAGGGGGGTCCTCGGAGATGACGGGGAGCGGGAATTCTCTGGGCTCTTAGGAAATCTCACTCAGCTTTTCCTGCTCAATGGTCTCTTTGGTCGGCAGGGTGTTCTTCTCCTGCGTCTCCGTCTTCTTCAGCTTGGCCTTATCGAAGCTGGCGATTTCCCCATGTCTGGTTTTTGTCTGCCGTTTTCTTAAAACAATCCGAAGTGTCTCGCTCC